>VDFB02335406.1:0-12481 GCA_007258455.2 Sequoia sempervirens
GCATAGTGCTTCAAAAATGGAAGCAGCGGGACAATTTTCTCGAAAAATTCTTGAACATGGGTTTTGCTGTTGATGCTATGCTGAATGAACCCAGATGACCTGATTCTGGAAAAGAAGCCGTTTACTTTGACATGCAAGAGAAAACCTAAGATAAGGATAGAAAGATTTTAGAGATAGAAAATAGAAGTTATATTTTGGCTCTGAAAATGACGCCTATGCCTTGAATTCAATTTGATGAAGTCTGAAATGCATGCACTCGAATGATGAAGTGTGGAAAATAATTCCTCTGAACAATCTGGACCTATCACTACGAAGAACATTGAAAAAATCACCCGAAGCGACTTTAAATCTTTGCTTGGATGAGAAAATATGTGTTTGCTTTCTACCTGTGATGAGAATAATGGACGCTCAAATGCCTTAATAAATAAAATTTATGAGTTAAGGCATCACATATGCATGAAAATCCCTAAATTGGGATGCCAAAATCCTATTGGACCCCATTTCAGTTAACTAAATGAAAATAAGCCCTAAAATGGGCGCCACCCAGATGCACTTCAGTTATTTGCCACATGCAATTAAAAATTAAGTCCTGTTGAAGTCGACTCAGAAGTTAAATTGCAGATTTAATATTATTTTATGTTGAGTTAACAAATTCCTCCATTATAGGATGTCACTTTGCACTTGAGTTCAAACGTCAAAGTTTGACTTGGGCGCCAACTCTTTAGACAAACTTTTTGAAAATTTCATTTGCAAATGTCACTGGAGCCTATGTTCGATCACTGATTTTGATTGACTGACGTATCCAGCAGACTGGCTGACAGTTTCATTAAAAAGCAAGACCAAAACTAAAAAGATGCTCCTCGAGGCTACAAACCCTAATTCTAACTTCTGAGGCCTCAAAATTTTGGGCGCCCTTAGCCTCCAGGGGTGCTTTTCTTCACTAGATAGTCAATTTTCATGCATTTTAATCATGTTGAACTTTATTTTGACCTCACTTCATCTTGTGTTATCCGGTACTTGACAAAACTTCAGAGTTGGCTGACAGGCTCACTGTGGAGCTAACTCTTCTTAACATGATCTCTTGGAGAGCAGTTTTCCTAAAACATCATCTAGTAGGTGAAAAACTTGGGTGCCTGTGGCCTCCAGGGGCATTTTTTTTCCCAGACTTGGCCATTTTCCAAACTGGTTGATAATCCACTCAATCTCTAGTTGCAGGCCACTGACAAGTCTTCTGACCCTGCTGAGGTATGCAACGGAAAGCTGGAAGCATCACAGACAGGATGAGTATCTGAGATAACCCAAACAACTGCATTTGAGGGTCCAAAACCTTGTGCGCCCCTAGCCTCTATGGGCGCTTTTGCTGTTTTCTGACATTTTTGACCATGATAAAACCTCATGTTTGACTCCTAATTCCGGCAGTTCAACAACTCAGATTAACCCACTGATGGATTTGTTACGAAGCCTGATCAAGTCTGAGACAAACATCCTAGGTATCATTTGATCAAAAAGTTCCGTTTGGTACCTCAAAAAGCTGGGCGCCCTTGGCCTCCGGGGGTGCTTTTCTGCTCTAGTGAGTGAAATTTTCATTGATTTCATCTCCCTCGTTCCTCGTTCAATCTTCAGTTTTAGGTGCTAGACAAATATTTTGGATTGGCTAGTAGGCTCATTGCGAAGCTGATAGTATTCTAGAGAAGTCTTCTTGGAAGTGAAAAATCTTCGAAAGATGATCTAGGCCTCTGAAATCTAGGGCACCCCTAGCCTCCAGGACTCTTTTATTTCCAGAGTTCAAATTTTTTTGATGATTTTCACCTCGACGAAAATCCCCTCCATGACGAAGCATCATTGTGAACGTATCTCGCCATAGAATCCTTGTTGGAGTGATTGAAGCTTAGATTTTGACACTTGATATCTGGCCATCTGCCATTGACGACGTCAGAGGTCCTAACTTTCCACCTGAAAAAGTGAAAATTACCCACCAGACTTAAATTTCCTTTTTCTTGATTCCGACTTCACCACTGTGATCGTGAAGTGAAATATGCGAATCAAAATAATTTTTAGCCAATTCTAACAAGATTCTATTTTTAGGGTTTTTTGCCTAAAGGTAGGGGTCCAAAAACCCTAATTTTCAAAATTTTCAAATTTTACCAATATCTTCCAGACATCAAACTGACTAAAAGCCCATACTTGATTTTCCCAAAAACTATGTTTTGACGACACTTTTACAAGGTTTATACTATTTTAAGCAAAATGCCTTTATGAAGCAAAAAAATTGATTTGGGTGCAACAATCCTCAAAAAGCTTCAATCTTCAAAACCAACAAACCCTTGCCCAGTTTCTCCAGTTTGCACAAGTTTCAATAAAAATGATCAATGATAATGAAAAGGCAAATGCTTTTTGGCTTTTATACTCGAAATCCCCACTTGGCCAAATAATTAAATAAAATAAATATTTGCTTTTGATGCATTTGGCTTTTAAAATAATAAATTAATGGAGCATCATTAATATAACACTTTATTAATTTCCACTCAACCCCTTATATCACCCTTTTAATAAAGCCATCATTAAATATTAATATTATTAAAGTCAATTAACTTTAATAATATAAGAAATCATTAATCCTCAATAATTACCCAAAACCAGCTCAAATAGTGATCCAATCATATTTTCTGAATGTAGGCATGATGATGACTGATCCAAATATGACTTACTATAAATAGTAAGTATGGGCAGTACCATCCTAAATGACCTCTGAATGGCACTTGAAACAATAGCCAGGACACTGAGTAGAAGAAAGTTGGAGAGAACACCAAAGCTAGCTGAAGAAACAAAAGAAACACCCTCAAATGGTCCCCTTAACACCATGTTAACCTACGGGAACCAAAGTTATAAGCTAACTACCCATCCTGTCCATAGCTAGGAAAAAGGGGACATTACATAATCATTATTTTAATTATTCTTACCCCCACAAATATCTCATTTGTGTATATTGCCTGTTTAACCACACATATTTGATTGGAGGCAATGACTTTCTTCAACCATATGCAAGTTGATCTTGAGTGTAAATGAACATCTCTATTTCATTATTCAACACCTTCTCTTTCATGAAGCGGTGATGAAGTTTTATGTGTTTGGATTGGTCATACATAGCAGGATTCTTCACCATCTTTAATATATTCTAATTATCACATGTTGTTGTTAGTCTCTCCGAAGGGATACCCATATCACTTCGTATTTGTTGATGACAATTGCATTTTATGCAACTCCCTTTTGTTGCCCTATATTCTTTTTTAGTAGAAGAAATTACAATTGTCCTTTACTTCTTACTAACCCAAGAGACTGCTCCTGAACCCATGTTGAAAACATATCCACTGTCAACTTTCAATGTATCCCACCAAATCAGGGTCTAAGTAACTAGTCAAGCAAAAGTCATCACTCTTCTTGTGCTCTAGTTCCAATGTTGAAATATTAAGCACATATCTCAACATCCTTATTGCAGTCTTCTAATGTGTTTGCCTTGGGCTCTGTCATGAACTTGGATAGAGTTCACATGATATTTTAGATCTTGTATTATATCAGTGTCTCCCAATTTGGAATAATGCATAGAGATCTAGCCTGGAAATTATCTCACCATTTATCAGAGAAATGATTTTGAGTCAACCAAGAGCCTCATTTGGAGGGAAGTTTACACAATGATATTACGTATTTGTTTCTCAAATCTGGTCTATCAAAGTGAAGGCAGTCATCTTCAAATTTTTTCAGATCATATTTTTGTAAATAACATATAGTTTTCTTGTTTGATGATTGCCTTGATATCCAATTGAAAGAGAGAGGTAATGCTCGCAAGATGGTGTTTTCTATTTGTGTGTTCGTTGTGTATCAGAGGGTGTTTGGCAGTTGTAGAGTGATCCAAAAATCAGGTCAAATGAAGCTGGACCAATGGGATCAAAGAGAACCACTTGACTTGAGAAGGTGACTAGTGACTTGGAGACAGGAAACGAATGTAAAATCATTGTGTTATGTTGCAAACAAGGTTGTAAACATATTAAGGAGCTGTCTGAGGTTATTTGGAGCATTTCAAAATTCTCTGTAGGAAGTTGCAGACTTGTACTCTTAAGCCTGAAAACCAAGAATGGTGAATTCACTGCTTGTTACAGGTGGCGAAAGCATCAAATAGTGTAGTGAAAACACTGACCCCACAAAAACATAAATGCCAGTTTGTTGGAAGTGACAAACTGTGACTGAGTGAAATACAAAAGGTTTTTGCTCTTGAATCAACTTTTGGACATTCTAACTTCCATTTTGGCACCATGGAAGGATGAAGGAAGGTATAAACTGCCTGTCCATGGAGTGTTGAGAGTTGGCTCTTCATGTAATGTTCAATTTCCATGTTATAATAGTGATTGAAGGTGAAACTAGACAGTGTTTGTGAGTTGTAGGTTTCTTAGCAGGTGCAAAGTAGTTCTGAAACATTGTAATGGCTTCAATTAGTTTGATTGGTGTTGTAACATTTGTATGTATGACTGAAATAGTGGGATGAAGAGAAAAATGTTCACTTTTGCTGGGGTCTTCACCCTTTAGGGTTTCTCAAGATTAATCTCTGTGTTTCAGACTTGATTGTATACTTCCTTTCATATTTTCACCTCTGTTTTTCATGTTTCTTTCATGTTTTATGATGTTCAATACTTCCAAAGTGTTAAAACAGGGTTTGAAGGTTGATAGTTGAGTTGACATTGTGATATCTGTACTTGGTGATCACAAGGAGACTACGTCCTGCGTTTTTCAGGATCGTAGAGACAACCTGTTTCTTTACAGAATGACCTAGAGATTGATATTTGTGATGTGTATACATACATATTAAATATCATGCAAGCTATAATTATTTATCCATGTGTTTATCTATGTTTAATATATGAGGGGGTATGTGCACACACATACTCATCTCATTATTTTTCTGCATGAAATAAAATTATAAATCAGCTATCTTATCAAGTATTAATGCTCCCCATTTTCAAATTTATCTCCTATGGGATGGTTTGAATATGTCATATACGTTTTCATTCATTGATGGTTTTAGAATGAATATCATCTTTGTGACATAAATTGGCTGCAGTGTGACAACAACAAATGCAAAGTCTGGCAGCATTTAACATGTGTGGTTATTCCTGAGAAGACTGGTGAAGGTGTTCAGGCAGAAGTACCCACTCTATTCTATTGTGAAGCTTGCCGAATCAATCGTGCTGATCCGTAAGTTCTCTCTATATATTCTCTTTAGCTTTTTCTCTGGTCAATGAGAGTTTAACTAATTTATGCAAATTAGCTGCTCATGGATTTTGGTGTTTTTTTATGGGTCATTTTTCTCAAATTAGATAATTTCTCACAAAATTCCAAAAATTAGATTTAGTAAATCAGTCATTTTTCAAGTTCACCTTGAGAGTATGCACCTGGGACTGATACACCATCCCAGACTTATAGGATTTCTTCAATGAACTAGGGACAGGGATGAAATGTGCTCTTCCCATCCCATGAGTTTGGAATTTGAAGACGATGACTTTCTTTGAAACAAGTAGAATAGGGATGTCTTGCTGGCCTCCATGGCCTTGAGCATTAAAACATATAAACACCAGTATCCTCTCGAATCTCATGCCAACCCACCTGCCCATCCGCCTCCCCTCTTTCCCTCCTGCTACCTTCACCTACCCCAACCTCACATAAACTGAACCTAGAAACATGAGAGGGGGGAATGCGGCTTCATCTAGGGCACCCATTCTAATGAAGCTTCATTGTTTATTTTGGCATTTTGATTTTCATTGTTTTGATGTCCAGTTTCTAACTTCATACATGTTTAATTCTAAATACTGAATCAATGTTAATTTGCATCATTTGACATTAATGATTAATATGATAATTTCATTCAATGTTGGATCATGTATCATGTAATAGAATTAAATTTAAAGATATCAGCATCTTTTAGTTTGTATAGGTTAGTTTGTTCATTTTTTTAATTTAGTTTAAATTTTTTTTAGCAGTTGTCCGACAAAATCTGAGAATTTTGTTTTCACTGATCCCTGAAATGCATCCCCAGTCCTGAAAAATCAGAAACACTGATATTTTCTTAAAGCATTCACCAAGTTTTTATACGAGTAGTACAGAAAATCGATAGTTTGTAACTCTGCATGTACTACTGGTAAATATTATTTGTTTCATGAAAAGCCATATATAATGTAATGTAAATATCTTTCATTTTCTGCACATTTTACTTTTGAAAATAATTCTATCCCTTAAATTTTTGAATGTGATAGGCATATTATTGTCTTTAGCGTACTCAATGTTCTATGGAAATTTTGAAAGAAAATCCTTCTCTACTTGTAAGTTTAAAGGTGTGCTCGTATCTTTTTTTGGTGTTTTAACTCTTTTGGTTGGGTGCGTGGTTTTTTCTTTTTTCTTTTTATATGTATGATTCCTAAGTGATTTGCTAGTTCTCTTTTTCACGTGTTTGATGTTAGGAATAGAGCATGTTCATAAATTGAAGTAACATCAAGTTAGTTGTTTGATTATCTACTTTTTATTGCTCATGTTTTTTTCACATTATCAATTTATAATATCGTTGCTTGGTTTTTCTTCTTTGTGGTAATTTTATTATTTGTTTCACGTAGTCAATGGGATTTATGGACCCTAGATCTGGAAAACTATTGGTGAGAAGCCAACTCCTGTTGATATTAACCAGTCAAATTAGAAATAAGATTGACATCTAAAATTTGGTTAATAGGGGAATGCCAATTCTTTCTCTCCAACTACTGGTGAGAAGCCAACTCTTGGTTGGTATTAATCAGTTATCAACCAAACTAGGGAAAAATTGATCTGAATTTAAAAATCAAGTTTAATCATTTACTGTTTTTCCATTAAGGGAATCTTGATTCTTTCTTTACTAGCATAGTCCCATTGCTAGAAAGGTAGCCAAAATAATGTTAGTGGCTTTTCATGATTTATCAATTATATTCTTTTTTCTTTTGTCATTCTCCTTTATGTCTGATTCAATCATGAAATGGCAGCACTAAGCCCATGTAAAAATATTTTTTAATGCACAAAAGCCTATCCTCTTTTTTGATTTGAAGTTTACAATTTTTAATGAGGAGCATCATGATCTTCTTTGGAGCAGTCTTTTGAGATTAGCTTTGTTGCCATAGAAGGAAAGCATTAGTATAAATTATCTTGTAAAAGTATTCCACCTCCAATTGGTTGATAGATCTGCTACTGTATTTATTTTCCTCCTAATAAGTAGATCTCAAAATGGTTTCTTTTTGATGCTGTATCGTTGGGGGGTCCAATGAACAACCAACAATTTGACATGCAGAGTTCACAATAGAAGCAACTAGAAAAAAAATATGGAGATTGAGAAACAAAAACTTGTATTGACTTGCAGAAGAATGCAACATAAAACATGGCCACTCCAAATTTGTAGAACTTGTCTGTCTTAGCTACCCAACCCAACAAGAAACACCTAGTCTCATAAAACTCTCATTTTTTACAATCTACCCCAAATTTTCAGAACTCTAGCTCTAAAAATTCTAATTCTAACCCTAACATGCTTTTATGAATGAGAGTGACTCTTGGCCTTTATCAATGAACTGAATAGCTAGATTAATTATGCCAAGTTTTAGTGACCTGGTGTAACTACCGCTACAAAGAAGTGAGGGTAGCTGACACTCGAAGCTGTGATAAGCTGTGATCTCCCAATCTGATTGAAATACCTGCTTGACCATTGACACAACATAAAAACACAACATAAGTATGCAGGACCACACATTCATGCTACAAGGAAAGATTGAGTTATTTTGCATGTGAATGTCAACCAAAGCTTGTGCAAGGTGCAAAAGAATTCAATCAAAGTGGGTTGCACAAAAGAATATTTTGTGCAAGAGAGCAAGAGTTGTGCAAGTCCAATTTACAAGAAAATTGCCCCTAACAAACATACACAAAACATCAAAACACAGAAAGCACATAATCTAAACTCGTGCACAAAAACCAAAACTAGTAAACAGTGCAAGAAATATTTTTGTGCAATGGAAGATTGCTCAACCCCAAGGATGCTCTTGCATCAAACACTCTTGATAAAAAGATTGTAAACATAATGTTAATAATTAGGCTGCATAGAAGACTAATTCAATCATCCAAGTTGGCTTATTTCTGCTTCTTAAAATCCACAAATCCTCCTCAAGTCCTTTACCCTTCCAAAAAATAAGATAGTCTTTGTACTCACTTTGCTGGGTCTCCTTGCCAATGTGCAAATTCAAAATTTGCACAATCTCTTTGCAATGCTTTTCAGTCATGAACTTCCTCTAATCTAGAACTTTCTGTAATTGTGTGGTATCTGCCTGAGTTTGTGCAAAATAGGAATACGAGTTAGAGACATTGAATATTGGGAAGATATCCAAACCTTTTGGTAGCTTGATTGCATACGCATTTTCTGAGAATCTGGTCATGACTTGACATGGACCAAGCTTCTTGGGCTTCAATTTGTTATATGTTCCCTTAGGTTATTATTTCTTCCTTGGATATGCCATGAGCAACTCTCCCTCTGAGTAAGTTTGGTCCTGCTTTTATAGTGGGTGGGCCCCTACTATCTATATGGTAAGCATTGATTGCCCATTTGTTAGTTGCTCCAGAAATGGAAAGGCAAGGCATCCATCTAGCCATATATAGATAGGGGCACCCTAGTGGAATCTTTCAAATAATTATGGAGGTTCTTAAATCTGGCAATAGGCATCACTTTTTCAATCAGGGAATTATAGTAGACAATGCAACACATTATTTAGTTTCATCACCCTACTACCTATAGGGCCTCGACATTATAGATATAGTAGGGGGTTCAATAGGGCTAAGCTAAACGCCAACTAAACCCCAACATTATTCCATAGGGCTGGGGGTTAGCTCCTTTCTATAGTTGGCCAATAGTTGGTGTTTATCACTTCGCAACTCATCTATCTTGTTGGTTCTCCAACCCGCTTTTAGCAATTCCTAGAGAGTTGTGAATTCTTATGATCAAAATTATTGAGATATTGGGCCAATGAACGAGAGAATAAATTGTTCTCTCTTGCACTTTAGGCTCTGCAAGACCTAGGGGCAGCCCAATTAATGTACACTGGATTCTATATAAAATGCAACAGCTTTATTACAGTGTAAAGCAGATAGAATATTCATGCATACAAGGCAATGATTCTTGAAATACTGAACATTCATATACACCCCTTGTACCCTTAATGCTCAGGCATGAACATGGTAAAAAGGAAAAAATAAAACACACATCTAATGATTTTCTTCTTTTTGTATGAGTGGGTTGGGAGGTTTTTTATTAATTGATTGGTGCCTAGTTAGGGAAATATAGTCACCAAGTATTACCCATTATTTCTACAAATAGGTGTGAGATATCGTACAAAGGTTCCTTTCCTTCACTTTCCAACCTCTTACTAATGTAAAATCCATCCCTTTATAGGAAAAATCATAGAGATAGTGTAAGAACCCTAGTTCTCCCTAAGCTAATTTTGCAATTGCTGGTTTGATTTTCTTTCTTGTTCGAAAGCTTTCTTGAAATATTCACTAGATAATGCATGAAATTTACAAAACAAGGAATTGCTGAAGCACAAATATAATATTATATTAGAGCTATTGATGTCGTGAAATTACATTGAAAGCATTCATACTTGAAAACAATCTTCTGATCTTTAAAAGATGATGAAACCGTTATTTTGGATCTCTCCTGTAAATCAGATGAAGCACAATGTTGACTCTTGGATGAAGCCAATCCACGGGGCAACCCTTCGGAAGATCTTTCACAACCTCAGTTATGCCAATCAATGAGAGTTTCCGTTCCCACCGATCAATAAATGCAGAAATTGCAGAAACCCTAGGTTTCTTCGTCTCCATAGCAAAGTTCTTGAAATCAAATATCAAATCCTGGATGATTAACAATGGCCTTCGTTGATCCCTTTTATAATTTCTCAATAAGAAGTCGACCCTCTAGAAGCTTCTTCCCAATCAATAATATTAAATGTGCATTTAAACTTTATAAAATAATTCCTCAAAGTAGGCGCCCATTTAATTAATCATTTAATGTACTTTAAGTCATTAAATGGCTCCTTAAGACATAAAGTTATAATATAACTTTATAATATGCTTTTAATGATTAATTATTATTTAAGTGACCTTTAATAATAATTAAATGATATAACTTGCATTAAAATCCTTATTTCGCCAGGCCAATTGAAAACTGGTACCAACACTGCAATCGCCACATGTCCAGGTGCCTTACTATAAATAGGAATACTGGACGCTCATGACCTGCTGACTTACTATAAGTAGTGTGTGAAACTGAGCCTTGAACCACCAAACGAAGGCCAATCCTGCACCAAACTGAGCTTTGGAGAAGAAAACACACCGATATCTGCGAAACAGGACCCTCTGAACAACCCCATTGGCCTATGGAGAAACCCTAGTTTCCCCAAAATCTCTATCTCTGACTGTTTTTAGGTTTTTCTGAAGTTTTTGATGTTTTTGCTTGTTTTTTGAGTTTTTGCATAAATATGGTAAAATGCGATTTTGCTTGAAAAGAATAATAAATTCAAATAAAAATCTTCTAACTTTGAAACTACTGAATGTATGGCAAATATTGAAGCTTATTCATTAGAGAATCTTCTGAAGACGATTACAAAAATACCCAGTTACATGCAAGGTGAAAAAGCAATGATTTTATTAAAAACCTGATTTCTGTAGCAGCAATAAATGAAGGCTGAGAATGGTACGGCTGCAGCAAAATCCACTTCTCCCTCTGTCTGAAGATGCCAAATGATGCCTGGACTGTGGACGCCTTGATTGGTGAAGACATAAGTCAAGTATGCAAGGCGATTTGCTTCCTTATGAAAATACGCCCCTTCCTAGATGGTACGGCCTGTACAGTACAGATTGTACGGCTGTGACAGCAATTAATGACTTTGTACGGCTTCCCTGTAGCTTTCCAGAATCTCTGATTATGGACGCCTAGATGAATGGAAGGTATTCTGAGTGCAAACACTAAAAGATCTTTGAAGATAGTCAATTCTCTGAAGCTCTGTGATTTCCTCTGGATGAGAAAACCTCTGCTGGCAATAAATCAAGTGGTATTTCACACCCTCTGAATTGCTTCTGATGGAGATGGCTCGTTCCCCAAGGAATTCGAACTTGAAACCCTAAAGCTTCTTGCTCAGATCAAAGTTGATCAATTTCAATTCTCAATAATCACATAATGGCTCAAAACCCAAGGCAAATCCTCTAATATGCTGAAAAGTGCGATTTCCTTAAAAATAGGGTTTTAAATAAATATTCACATTTTAATCTTTTAATAATTCAATAGTCTCTGTGAAATATTTTATAATAATTTTTAATTGCCAAACTGGCCCCCTTTCCTGATGATGGCACACCCCTCAATGAGAAATCACTTAAGTTATAATATTACTATTATAACTTTATATTATAATCATCAATAATTAATATTTAATCAATATAATTAAATATTAATATCTTCCTTGTTAATCATCCGATGACTGATCCATCTGAAGCTGACGAACTCAAGTGATTCCGGACACGCCTAAGCCATACCGCTAAAAATAGCAGGGTCCTACGCCCATGAACCGCTAAAAATAGTAATTCGCAAACGCCTCCGATCGGTGCCAAACGAAGACTCACCGATCAATCTCGCGAATCGGCCGGTTAAAGTTTCCTATGACCTCTATCCCGCTTCCATCGGCCTAATGGTGGTCTGGTGGATAGGTCAACTTCAGACCTCGAGATGTCACCGAAGGGGATACGCAACTCCCCATACCTTTGGATTGGAACACCCCTCAATGTGGAAGAACAAGGAATTGGAGACATGGAGTGCAATTAGTCCCATAGCTTCCTCACACTTGATGTGATGTTGAAACTTCTCATAATCTCTAGTCAAGTGTGGTTGATTTTCATTCAAAGTTGACCATAGGCCTTTTGACCAAAGGAGACATTGCATGCTAACTTTCCACGTGTGATAGTTGTGGGGTGTTAAGATTTCAAAACTTGTATCGACTATTCGAGAAAGAACCAAGTACAAGACAAAATATATCTAAAAAGAAATGTTGTGAAGCTGATGATATGTCAAATTGCAACTGAAATGAAGCCCCTTGATGCAAAAAATCTTCCTCCAAAAAATAGGATATCCAAGTGATGATAAAAGATGCTCAAAGTGACAAACTATCAAAGAAAATCACCTAGTGCTAAATATGAAAGAAATGAAAGGACTGATGGAAAATATACTGGAATAGCTCCCTGATGTCGCTGGAATGACATATTTTTGACAAACTGATGAGGAGATGTTGCCTTCCAAGTCCAAACTAGGTTTTTCACTTCAACTGAATGGAAATTTTGATGGCAGTAGAATCCTGAAAAACAAAGAGCACCACTAGAAAGTAGACTTCAACAC
>VDFB02335408.1:0-107086 GCA_007258455.2 Sequoia sempervirens
GAAATGATTACAACATAGAGAAGAATGAAAGTAAATATAGAAGAATGCACAAAAGAGATAGGAACATCAAATGAAATGTCACAAGGGATCACATTATGCACATGCAATCACATAAAAAGAAAAAAATGAAAAAGAAAAAGACTAGTAAGGAATAGGAAAGTCAACCCAAAGTAGGTCATCCACCTCCCAATCTCGGTCGGTATAAATGGAAGGTGGGAAAATATCCAAAGGGACAACCTCAAGTGCTGAACTAGGACACACACCAAGCTGAACACTCTTTTTCGGAGATTTTTTATTTAAGCTCATGGAAGAAGAAACAAATGTATTCAACTAACCATTAACTTATTTATCAGTTATTTCAATGTTAATGTCATCTTCTAAGTTATTCATAGCGGGAGGTCTAATAAAAATTTCCATGTAATGTTCTTTTTTATGTTGTAGCAAGGGTTGAGAATCATCATTCATTGCTTCGAGTAGGTTTGGATTATGATTTTCTATGTCATGGTTGTTTTCTTGAGTTTGAAATCTATGAGCAATAGCACAACGTCTACGTCTACACTCTCTAGAACTTCAATTTCATTTCAATTTATTGTCCATTTTTTTTGTAAGAGTGGGTTTGTCAATTGTAGGTTCCTTCTCTTCCTTGGGAGGACTAGAGGAAACAACAGGAAGTTGTTCAACCACTTTCTCTTTGACTTTGTAAACTTGTTTGACTCTAGAAGGGACAATGAGATTTTTTGTACTATCTTGTGGTCTCTTGTGGGAAATTATAGGAGGTTGTTCGATAGATTGTTCTTGTATGGTCAGAAGTGTTTTTGGTTAATCATTCTCTCATAAAAGGATGGTTTAGTCATAGGTTGAGGCATGTTGCAAACAAATAGTTATGCTATTTTCTTTATTTTGAATTTTTGATATGATTTTAAAAATAAATATTCACGAGGCTTGATAGGTTCCATAGGCTTAGGCCAAAAGTAATCTAATGAAAAATTCCCTTTTTCCGAGGTAGGATGGAATCTGCTATGATGCATA
Organism: Sequoia sempervirens; assembly: GCA_007258455.2. Classification (NCBI taxonomy): domain Eukaryota; kingdom Viridiplantae; phylum Streptophyta; class Pinopsida; order Cupressales; family Cupressaceae; genus Sequoia; species Sequoia sempervirens. Next base: position 1,030 of record VDFB02335408.1, read on the forward strand.
GTGAAGATGTCATTTCCAAATTGAAACTTTAGACATTTATGCACAATCGAAGGGAGAAAATTCATTGAGTAAAAATGTGGATGGCTAGCTTCACATGAAATTGGTCTGATTGTGGAATGATGGAGAATGAGACTGTTAATGTTTTTGGTCCCACCTTTAAAGTGAGATCTATCGAGCCTATCATAGGGAAACAAAACCCATTATGTGTCTTGATCCATGATTTCAGGTTCTCATATGTTTCTTTATATAACTCACACACATATAATAATTATTCTATGATCACATTATCTCCACAGATGAGATCAATCAATATCCCATTAGTGGGCTTATTATTGATTCGGCCAACTATGTAAAAAGGACCATTAGGTGTACGTTTAGGTATGCCATTTTGTGAGAAAGCAATCTCAAGAGGTTGTCTAGTCACTCCCTTACGAGGTCTAGCTTCGATAAATGTTATCACTTAATTTTTGGGATTTTGTTCAATGGCATTTGTATTGTCATCATTTGTGTCGACATTCATCACATCAGTCTTCGTTTCACTAGCTTTGACAAATGAAGTATTGTGCTTAGGCATGGGATTTGTAAATATTTGCAAATTTTGATTAGGAGGAGCTACATGTTTATTGCCTTGATCATTCACACCTCCAAATAGTAAATGATTAGAATCAATAAGGTCTTCAAGATGTTTAAGATGCTTACAGTATTTTGTACCATGTCCATTTGTTTGATGGTAATGGAAATAAGCATTTTTTTGAAATCCTTTAGGAAATGGTAAAGTAGGATCATGCTCTCTAATAGGAGGTAAGGTAAGCATGATTTTGTCAATAAGGTGCAACATGATATTGTGAAGGATATGGGGTAAAGGAGTGAATTCTTTCTCCCTAACCCTGAAAGGAGTTGTCATTTTTATAACAACCATTTGATTATTGTTTGGTTGACCCTTCTAAGGAGGATTTAATAGTAAAAAATCCTTTATTTTGTTTCTTAATTGGTTGATCATTATTTTGAGTCATGGATTCAAAAATTTCAGGATGACTAGGGGGATTTTTCACATCAGGGCTACCACTCAAGTTTTGATGGTCATGAAGGGTTGTACATAACTTTGTGAAGGAGGGAAACCTCAACATTTCAATTTTTCTTTGTAGTTTATATTGTAAGTTGGTGATGAACATTCTTTGAAGTTCAGCATCAGAAATCTTAATTTTCACTTGTGAATAAAGTGTTTGATATCTTCCTATGAAATCAACCACTTTCTCACCTTCTTTTTGCTTGCATGTCATTAAATCAACAAGGGTCATCTTGGGACCCATGCGAATATGGAAGTGGTTATAAAAGGTATCAATTAATTCATTGAATGAATCAATTGAATTGTTTGGTAAAGATGAAAACTGGTCTAGAGCAGTATCCTTCAAGGATCTAGGGAATAACTTAACCAAATGTTTATCCTCGAAGATGAAATCACTACACAAGGTTGTGAAGGTGGAAACATGGCTTGCAGGATCTCCTTTCCCATAATATTTCTTAAAGTGTGGGACCTCTATTCCTTGTGGGATTTGTGCTCTTAATATGTCAAGGGAAAATGGGGTGGAGTTGATGTATGGAAAAGGTTGACCATTATTATTTTGTTGTAATGTTGCCACTTGTTGTTGAAGGGATATCATGGTTTGCAAAAGTGAATTAATTAGAGGGTCATTTTGGTTATAAGGTTGAGGGGAATAAGGTGGTATAGTGTATGTATGCGAAGGGCTAGTGAATTATAGGTTGATTCAAAGGTAGATTGTTGAGGTATTATTATGTTTGAAGCATTTCATATGGGAATACCTATGGAAGTGTATACAGTGCTAGTGGGTATGATAGTTGTGGTTGGTTGAATGGTAGTTGTCAGTTGAAATGTTTTTGTAGGTTGGAATGTTGTTGTAGGCTTTGTACTAGTGTATGTGGGAATGGATATTTGTATTGTGGAGGATGGGATTGGAATTCCACCTTAGCTTTGAGTAGACCCCAAATCTTGAGTGGAAATGGTAATGGTAGGGATGGTGTTGGTAACAGTAGGGACATTGGTTGTAGGAGGTGAAGTCATGGGAAATGAAGTATGAAAACTATGATCCATAGAGGGTTGTTTCTCAACACTATCAAAAAAGAGAGTTAGAAAACCCAAGATCCATAGTGAGTGAGATATCATAGGATGACATGAGCCTCAAACTACGTCTTATAATAGTATTGTGAATAGGACACCAAGTTGTAAAGCTCATGCAAGTTTTACAACCCTAGTGTGCAAACCCTGGTTAGGTGTTTCTGGGATTTTTATGTGGATTTCTTAGTGAATTTTGATGCTTTTTCAATTGCCGCAAGGTTCAGATCAGACCTGATCAGGGACTTATTCTCCAGTAAAGGTGAATGGGTCTTGGTTAGGTATTTTTAAACTACTTTTAAATGGTTTGAAAGCTCTTAGTTATGTCTTTCAGCTCTAGTTTTGAAACAGTAAGCTTTAGCTTCAAATTTTCTAGAAATTTGATGTAAAAATGCAATCAAAAGATGAAATGCAATTTTTTTTTTCAAATTAAATTGAATGAGATCTAAATGAGATGCAAAATGACTAATTTTTTTTGTAATTTTCAGATCACCAAGATGGTTCCCAAAAAGGGGGCTTAAGTGGCAACTTTTTTTCTGAAATCAGGAAATGCAGAGCTTGGACGTGAAATTGAGGATAGTTACACTCAAAAAATTTAGATGGAACAAAAACAAGGATCGAAGTGCTCCGGGTCTACTTTCTAAACTACTAATTTATTTTGAAAATGGTTGAGATTAAGGGGTTCAAAAGAGGGATGTACAGAAATTGGTGTTGTTTTTGTTAGAAAAACATAACATAGCAACTCTTGTACGACCTGAGCACGGTAAACTTTTTTGTAGTATTTTTAAAATCGCTATGGTTAGAAGTTAGCAAATAGCATCTAGTTGGTGCACATTTTTTTTGATAATTTTTGAATGAATATTTTATTTTTTACTAATTTTCTAAGTGGGAACTTCCTGAAAAGTAGAATTTTGGCCGTGCTCCCCCTACAAATTTTTGAAAATAATTGATTTTTTTTTCTTTTTTAAAAATTTGTGCAAGATGGACTCTAGTTTCTAAAAATGTAATTTATTTGAAATTTTGATGAACGGTTAATTTATAACAAAAAAAACACTAAACATTGCTTTTTGGCAAAAAATAGACATACAAACAAAAGGAATTATGGATGAAAGAATTAAAATTGTCAAAAAGTGAAAAAAATTACATCGTTGGATAGCTAAGAGAGAACCTAACATTACCCATATTTTTGATTTTTTCAATATTGAACTAGATGCAATCTTGATGGTGAGCACAGACTCGATTATGTGAAAAATTGTAGAATTTGCAGAAACATGTCTCTGGCCTTGTTGGGAATGCCCTCCAATCCTTTGGGTTGGTATTCCAAGGAAAATAATTTCACTTTTTTCTTTGTTTTTAACGTGAAATAATGTGTGCGCATTATAACACACTCGTGTTATAACGTGAGCGCAATTTAAAAAAATAAATCACAAGTGGCTAGAAAATTGGTACCCAACTTCATGCACCCGCTAAAGTACAAAATAATGAAAATTTAAACCCTATATGATATGCAAGGTTTCGATGCAAAATAAGTAACCCTAAACAAGATCTTAATTCAATTCAAATATAAATGCAATTAATGCAATATTCTAACTTAAAATATGCAACGAAGACTCCAAAAATAAAAAAATTGCAATGTTGAATGACTCAGGTTCACCAATAAATGTATTGGGGAAAATAGGGTCCACCAAAATGGATCAACAAAGTGATGGACCATTGATTTTTCTAAGACCCTAAATAATTAAAATTATGTAAGATAAGATTCCAATAACAATTAAAAATGCTATGTAACTATTATAGAAACTATGGTGGATGTTTCTAGAGCATAAAAAGTAGTGTACCTGGCAATAAAGTTTTTGTTTTTGAGCTATCAAGGACTCATTCACCTTTAGTGGTGAATAGTTATTTTTAGGGTTTTTGAAAAATGATTTTAGGATCCTATTACTTGATGTATGCACTCTAAAATTCCCTATTATCAAGTTCTCGAAGCCTGTCTGCAATTCTATAGAGCTCTTTTTTTGATCTTGCACTTTGAATGACAACTTTAGCAACTTTGACAATCTTGCTCCGAATCTTGCTTAACTTGGTCTTCAGCCTATAAATCTGCAAACAAACACTCAAGGGAAAAAAAAACTTGTTTTTTTGTTAGTGAATGGGGGTTTCCTTAGTCAAACCCCTTTTAGGTAATTAAACCAAATGATGAAATGAAGGAAATGAAGCATGAACATGAAATAATGTAAATGATGTCACCTTAGATGTTGTCTTGAGAAAAAAATCTACAAACTATCATGTAGTGGCCATGAATAATGTAGATCTAGGATCATTGAAAATGATGTGAACAATAGTTGTAAGTATATATTCAATGCTACATCTACCTCTTTAGCTTAATAACATGAATGCATGCATCAAACCCTTGAAATGATGATATGATCTTGAATTGCTGCAATAAACTCTTGAAATCTGCCTTGAAATGCCTTATGAGTTCCTTTGAAATGCTATAATGCTTAATCACTTGAATGTTTGAATGCTTCATAAAATTTCTAGGTGAAAATAATATGAATTAACCCCTTATTTATACTAAATTAGGAGATATACACTAAAATTCAAAGAATTAAGGCCGACACTAGATTTAGAAAGAAAGAAAATTAAATTCCCACTGTAATGAAATTCAAAAACATGGGTCTCATTAAGGGAGGATCCATTTGTCACCTTGGGTGAATGGGTCCTAGCTCAGTTTACCAGGACCTAATCCCAAGGGATTGAAAGAGGGTTAGAAACCCATTTTGAATTAGCCGAGAAAGGGGGATCATGTTAAGGGAGGGCCCATTCGCCATCAAGGGTGAATGAAACCTGGCTCAACTTACCAGGGCCAAACTTTTCCCAATGAAATATTTTGTTATTTAAATTATGATTATCGGGATATATCTTTGGGAGGTGTCAAAATTAAGGCCTAAATTTGAATTAAAAGAGGGTTAATGACTCTAATTAACCATACTTAATTAAGACAACCTAGATAAGTGTTAAAAGTGCTTTAAAACACTTTACAATATTAGGCTCAATCAAGAAAATACATCATACAAAAGTGTGAATGTTTGTTAGAACACTTTACAACACCCTTACAAAGGATCAGTTAAGCCATGCTTTAGTCAAATAAAGGTCCTAAAATAGTGTAAATGTGTACAACACATTAGAGCACCACTCCAAGACATCATTAATTCAATTTTAATATCAATTATCAAACCAAGCAAGGAAAAGGCTACTTTTTTTGTTACTAAAATAGTCACATGCAATATCTATATATACTCTTTGTTTAAGATATGTAGATCCGATAGGTGGCATATTATTTGAATGATCTATGTTGAGGAAAAAAGTTAAATATTTGTTTTGAAACAAGTTAAATGTATGTTGAGTAGCGGGTTAAAATTTTGTAGCATGTTAAATATTTTTTTGTGAAGAAACTTGTAATAGATCAATGACCAAATCAAATATAACCATAGAGAAACAAACAAAACATTAAAAACCTGATGAAACCCTAATTTTTTTTTGTTCCATCTTAAATCCTTATTACATTTGTATGTAGGGTTGTTATATGAGGGTTTAGGGTTTTATTCGTTACAAATGCTTACAGTGTTCTATTTGGTCATTGAATCCTTATTACTCATTGTGAATTATTTTAAAACATATTATGTCATTCACTGTCATTTGGTAACCTGTCCCTCAGGCCTAAGTCTAGGTCTTCCATTTTATAAGGTTAAGTAAAGGATCTTTTGGCCTTTACATCCTTTTTCATTTCATGACTTAGAATTTTTTAGGTCTATTATTCTCATATCATCATAGGGATCCCCTTCATTAAGAACAACTTAAGTGCACATGTTTGAAGGTTTTCACTTAATTCTTGATGGCCATTGTGTTCTTATCTTTCATCGTTGATTAATTCAAGAGTGCATATTTTGAATCAGCGACGAGTGGTGAGGTGATATTTTTATGCTATTGCTCATCACAAATTTTTGCTAGAGCTCCTAGATCAAATGTGTGATATGTGATGTCCTTTGTATTATTGAAGGATTTCTCATCGCTAATAGTTTTCAAGTTTTAAAATTTGTATTAGCAATGAGCAATGCCCCAGTCTTATGTTCTTATGTTTTTATCACTCATCACAGATGATCATAAAATGATTAGTTTAGGATCAGTGATGAGTGATATGATGAAAAATCCTTTACAATCACTTGATCGTGGATATGTTTTAAATGTAAGGACCCACATTAGCAATACACGATATGTAATGAACTTTGTTTAAATAGTCTGATCACTAATTGCTCACAAACTATATGAGAAGAATTAGCAATGAGTGACAACCTTATGTTTTATCGCTCATCTCAAATTCATTCCGGAACTTGAGTTCCAAATTACCGACAAGCAATGTTGTTATCTAAAAGGTTTCTTTTGCTAATTGAATGAGATCCTATGAGCGATCCCTTTTGTGTCATTGATTTTTATGCAGGTGTACATGTCTAAATTTGGTGTCTCCACTACATCTCCTATCGCCGATATGATCCTAGGTGCAAAGTTTGAATTGGAATGTCTGATGAAGGAACAAATGTGACCAAAGGATAGGCTACAAGACCAGGGGCTAAATTTTCTTTGCAAGGATTTTTACATCGTAGATCATGCCAATGAAGGAAGAGATGCATTCATGATAAGAGATGACTACTACATGGAACAGGCAATGTGGCAAGATCTTGAGGATTTAGCGTAAAGAAAAAGGGAAAGCAGTGAGAGGACTGAGGAACCATTGATGAAGTTCTAAAACAGGATGATCCAATGGACTGAAAATCATCGTATGAATAATTTTATCGTGAAGTGCACCCTAAAACTTGGGGAAGATCAGCGATGAGTGATGAAGTGTATAAGGAAATTTTCTCTCAAGAAAGCAGACTGGTCTTGTGTACTTCGCTAATATTAATGAAAAGCACAAATTAGGTTGGCAATACATGTTGATTGATCGATTGCAACAATTGAGCTGGCATCGTTGTTCTCTATGAGCAAGTTGCTAAAAGCATAAAAAAACAAGGCTCATATCACCATGGATGAAGTTTTAAATTCTTTAAAATTGATGGCTTAGATTTAAAGCCAAGCTATTAAGTTATCAACTGGCTCACGTCAGGAGCTCTTGAATCATTAATTATGCATACTTCAAACTACCTATTTAATATAGATTTCTTGTTGATCACCTTTGTCATAATTTAGTATGCAGTAAATGAAAGGTGTGGGTTAGTAAGGAATTTCATGAATATTGATTATCTTGGAGTTAGGAAATAGACATTCTTGTCCTAGGCAAGTAGGTCTGCCAAGGTGGTTTGAGAGTCTAAGAAAGATACTCTTGAGGATGAAAGTGGAATGCAAGGAGCTCTTGATACTCCAAAAGGTAGAATAAGACTCGAAAAATCCAAGGAGTATAGTAACAAGGAAAATTACCGTCCATGATACCATATAGCTTCAAAAGAATTAGTCAAACAAAGAGAGAAAAAGATGGTGGAATATGAAAAGAAGGCAAGGAGAGAGAATGAGCATTATAAGGCTTATCTAGAAGGATGTAATTCTCCATATGAGGTTTCTAATAACCCTTCAGATAGTGAGGGTGACACTGCTCTAGAGGGTGATTATTATCCCCTCTTCCTGATACCATCAAGGAATTCTAAAAAGGAAGTAGTGATAGTTTGTCTAGTCCCACCATGAGAAAAATATGGGTGATTATCCTTTGAGGTTGATGACTCAGAGTGATGATTGCACCCTTATTTTGTTTTTGATGAAACCATGCCCTTTATGTTAGGATTAACCTATTCATCACTCATGTGATTTCTTGTTTTGAATGCTAATGCAAAATGTTCTAAGGCTGGTATGTAGGAGAAGTGCCAGACTGCTCAACCTTGGTGGCATGTATGTTGTTTCTAGATAATATACAAGTTTGTACTAGAGATGCTATTGGAGAATCTTCTTTGGTCAACAAGGACGAGGATTCAACATGGTTGCAACAAACTCTACCTTTTGAGGAGTTAGTGTGTCTTCATTAAGGGAATATGGAATGTGGTCTTTTACTCTTTCATGTTCCTTAAATGATTGCATGTAACTAGCTAGAAATGTCTCAAATTCTAGTAGAAACGAAACAAAATGTAAATGTAATTAAGTATGAAGCTTGTTGCTCCCTTGTTCTATAAAAGGGATTTTAGGGATTATTACAGAGGTCATATTTTGAAGTCTCAATAGGGTTTTAGGTGAAAGCCAAGTTCAGAAAAGGCACTTTGAATATAATAATTATAATAGGGAAATATTTTTTCTTGGATATAAAATCGTGTTTGTAGCGATCTTAAATAAGTTTTATAGAAATTACTAAGATCAAAAAAAATATTAGTCTAGAAGCAGATACTCTCTTATGTATGTTTATTACAAGTTATAAATGAGAAATACTAATGGTGTTATCATTTGTGGTGCAGTCACCATAGGAGGGTCCTCAAGGAGAACAATCCAGACTGTGCAACAAGAGAAACACAACATAAGCAACACATAAATTGGAGGAAAATGCAGGTTAAAACATTCTCATTAACAAAATTCTCAGTTACAATCAGCTGACAACATCCAGGCTTACAGATTCAGCTCCTAGGCATGTTACAACCAACTCAAAAATACAACATTCCAATATGCTCCTTAATGTGAGTGAAATTTTACATCTCAAATCTAATATTCATCTAACTTATTTTCTAATGATCTATTACAATGATTTATATCACATCTTGAGATCTAGAATCATCTACGTTGGCCAAAGATCATTACAATCTCCAATGAAACAAAATGTAACGAGTGCATGAATAGGTGAACCTCAAATTTGAATTACTCCTCGGTGAATGCATAGGATGAAGTGTGGAACTATAATTAAGGTCAACGATTCTCCATCAAACAATTAAAATCACAATGTCAAGATTCACAAGGTATAGGGATGATCCACTATAGAATAATCTAGCCGTTAGCTTAGAAAATTATTTCGGTGTCGGTTCAAGAAACCACAATCAAATTTAGAAGCGATAACTTGTTGGAAAAAGATCCAATCAAGCTCAAATCTTGGAATAAGAAAAATTAACATGTCCATGATGAAAATGTAGATCCACAAGGTCAGGTGAGAAAATATGATGAATCCACCATCTTGAACTGAGCAGGAATAAAACAAGGACAAAAACTGAGAGAAAATATTTTTTGTTGATGCAAGATTTCCAAGAACCAAGGATGCTCCTACATAAGACATTCAAGGTTATTTGAAAAGTATCTAAATCCACTCAAACAATCCATAATATCATCCATTTGGGGCAAAGTAAATGTATACTTTATCGTGATCTTGTTTATGGCTCTAGAGTCTATACACATCCTCCATTCTCCATCCTTATTAGGTGCTAGCACGATAGGTACTGCACATGGACTTAGGCTTTCCCTGATCAAACCCTTGCTCAAAAACTCTTGCACTTGTCTATTCAACTCTTCATTTTCTGATGTTATCATCTGATGTGCTGCTTTATTAGGTAAACTAGCTCCAAGAATTAGATCCATACAATGACTAATACTCCTCACATGTGGAAATCCATCAGGAACATTATCTGAAATGATCTCATCATACTCTGTCAACAACTCCTTTATCTCCTTTGGTTTTTCTACATGCTTCAAGTCTCCAGTCTTCTTAGGAACCAAGGCATAACACATGCTCTCATGTCTCAATCCATTAAGAAATCTTCTTCCATCAACCAAACAAATTATAACACTCGTACAAACCTCAACTTTAGGAACATCTTCTAATGGAAACAGAGTCTGCTTCATCCCATTAGCAACAATAGTATATGTATTCTTCTTTCCATCATGAATAGCCTATCTATCATACTGCCAAGGCCTTCCCAAAAAAATATGGCATACATCCATAAGCATGATATCACACAAAACTTCATCATGGTAATTTACTACAATTTCACCAAACATAGTTCACTAACCAGTATCTTATGCTCATCTTGAATCTGTGCTATTTGATAGGGCTTCAAGTGTGTCAATATTTCTAGCTTCAATTTGGTCACCATTTCTTCATAAACTAGGTTCTTTGAGCTCCCACTATCATCAATCACTTTGCAGCATTTACCAGCTACCTTGCATCTGTTTCAGAACAAATTCTTTCTCTGCAATGGTTCTTGCTCCATCTCACTTTGACATAATACTTTTCTATTCACCAAAACTTCTCCATATTCTAGTTTGTTAGATGATTTAGAATGATCCTCCTCAACAAAGGATGTTCTTCTATTGTTCTTTGTCTTTATGCTTGTCTCTCCTTGATTACATTCAAATGCTCTATTTCCTTCTCCACCACACTTATAACAAGTTCCTTTGAATACTCTTCTCTCCTGTCCTCTGTCATCTCTTCTATAACCTTCATTCCGGTAACCACCATTTCCTCCTCTTCGGTAAGAGTTTCCATCATCTCTATGGTATGAATTCTCATTCTCACTGACTTCCTTATCTTTGTTTTGATCTGGAAAAGATCCTCTTCCTCCTCCAGTAAAAGTTCTTCCTCTTTGAAATCTTCCACCTCTTCCTCTTTGTCTCTGCTCATGTCTTTTATTCAACTTCTCTTCTACTTTTAGGGCACATTGATATGCTTCTTCCACACTCAGCAACTTGATCAAACTGATTTCATCCTTTATAGACGACCTCAAACCATTCACATATCTAGCTACTTGTTCAACCTCATCCTCTGAATGTCTGGATCTAATATTCAACATGTAGAACTCTTTAGTATACTCTATTACACTTGATTCTTTCTGCTTCAAATTCTGCAACTTTTAGAACAAACTGATCTAATAGTCTGTAGGCATAAACTTTGTCTTCAACCTATTCACCATCTGATCCCATGATTTTATCTTCTCCTTTCCTCTTCTTTTCCTATCTATCCAAAAATTTTCCTACCAAAGGGATGCATGTACTTTTAACTTTGTACAAGAAAATTCCACCTTCTTTTCTTTAGCGGTACCTTTGAAATAAAAATACTTTTCTGTCTCTACTATACAATCTAGCAATACATCCAAATCCAACTTACCACTATAATCCAATGGATTGAAATGTGGTTTGGTATTTTCTCTAGTTAGGGCTCTTATGAACCTCTCTTCTCCCTAATCAAGGCCAGGTTGATCTTCTCTTCCCCTTTCTTCCTGTACTTCTACCTCTTCATCACTCACATCATCAACTGGTCGACCACTCCTCTAGGCCATTTCAACTCCATCCAATCTAGCAACAATTCCTCTCAACATCTCCATTAAAGCCGGGTCTACATTTCCACGTACTCCATTTCTTCTTCCTGACATCTTTACACACATCGTCTGCAACTACAAGTTAGATCATCAGTCTACCACCACACAAAAAATCTTCAACAAGACTTCAAAAATTCTAGTGATCTCTCATAGAACGAATCTTGCTCTAATACTAGTCTGGTGCAGTCACGATAGGAGGGTCTTCAAGAAGAAAAATATGGACCATGCAACAAGAGAAACACAACAAAAGCAACACATAAATTGGAGGAAAATGTAGGTTAAAAAATTCTCATTAACAAAATTCTTAGTTACAATCGGCTGGCAACATTCGAGCTTACAGATTCGGCTCCTAGGCCTGATACAACTAGCTCAAAAATGCAACATTCCAATATGCTCCTTAATGTGAGTAAAATTTTACATCTCAAATCTAATATTCATCTAACTTCTTTCTGATGATCTATTACAATGATTTATATCACATCTTGAGATCTAGAATCATTTGTGTCGACCAAAGATCATTACAATCTCCAATGAAAGAAAATGTAATGCATGCGTGAGTAGGTCAGCCTAAAATTTGAATTACTCCTCGGTGAATGCATAGGATGAAGTGTGGACCTATAATTAAGGTTGGGGACACTCCACAAAACAATTAAAATCAGACTGTCAAGATCCGCAAGTTACGTGGATGATCCACTAGCGAACAAACTAGTTGTTAGTTTAGAAAATTATTCTAGTGCTGGTTCAAGGAATTGCCATCAAATCCATAAGCAATAACTTGCTGGAAAAAGATACAATCGTGCTCAAATCTTGAAATAAGAAAAATGAACATGTCCATGATGAAAATGTAGATCTACAAGGTTGGGTGAGAAAATATGATGAATCCACCAACTTGAACTGAGCAAGAATAGAACAAGGAAAAAAATTAAAAGAAAATATTTTTGGTTGATGCAAGATTTCCAAGAACCAAGGATTCTCCTGCATCAATTTGTCGTCAAATATTTCATTTGAATGTATTACTCTGTTTTTAGCTTTAATTCAAGGAGTTAATTAAAATTCTTGAATAGGGTTGTAAACTTTGTAAGGAATTTCTTAGGATTCATAATAAGTAAATGTTCCAAGCACAATGAGTTTTCATAAATGAAAAGTAGTATGAAAATAGTCCATCTATCTAAATTGAGTAATTTGTAAATTATTGATCCTTATATATTTGACTTTGTTGCTCCAATTGATGAGACACTAGTCATTTTGTTGGAAAATATTGCATAAAATGAAAAAATAGTGTTCCTGGCCCTAGACTTAAGATAAGACAATATTCAATTAAAATATTTCCAAGGACAGTATAGGTGGGATTATCCCCAATTCCTAGAAAATAACTAGTCACTCACTTGAAAATCCACCAAATTTTCAGTGAGAAGGACCCTATTTGCAATAAATAGGAATCAATCTATGTATAAATGTGTTACTAATCTAATATAATTCACAAAAACACAATTGGGATCACCCTCCTAGGTTTGACAGAGCTTGAAGTGAAGGAGTAAGGACCATAAAGTCCTATTCTCATTGTGTTAGCCACTAACCTAACAGTTCATCATAGGAGTTGGCTACTTTTTAGAGAATTGCTTGGTTCTGCTGGAAAAATCAGCAACACAACCAACCCTCAACAATATTTTCTAGGGATTTTATGGAGCTAGTGTTCTAGTTGGTGGGGAATGGTAGGATGTAGATAGGGCTTAATCCTCTCTTGGTTCCACTACATATGTGTTGAAGCATCATTTTAGGGATGATTTCATATATTCCACTACATTGGAGGTGAAGGGAATTTTCATGTGTAAGGATTTGAAATTGCCTCTTCATTATGTTTTTTCTCTTGTGTTGTCTTTGGATAGGAAGTGATCAAATGTGTTAATTTCTTCATGGGTAATGGTTTAATTTTCATACTTTGTATATGTATCCTTCTCTCCCTAATCTACATCACCCTTTTTCTTGGTATTGAAATCCTATAGTTGATGGTATGATAGATATTTACTTGTCTATTAGTTATTTTGATTTTGTTGACAATAGACAAGTTGTGTTTGATACTCGAGACTAGATGTGTGATATGCATCCTCTCTTGATTCACCCTTCAATTGATTCCTTTAAATATTTGAATGAGTCCATTGAAATTATGCATGTTTGGGTGAGATTACCTTATGTTTCCTTATAATTATTATTTCCTTTGGTGTATGTGACCATTGGAAATACTATTGGTTTATTCCTAAACATGAACCTTACTTAGATAAGAATTTCACCCACACCTTTTTCTACTACATCTTAGTGGAATTTGATCTATTTAAATATTTACTTGTTGAGGATGTATTATAGGTTAATGAATGGTCTTGGTCTCAACTAGTGTATTATGATGGAATTCCTTTTTATTGTAAGAATTATTTTTTTACATGGCACTTGGCCTCAAATTTTTGGTATTATTTTTGTAAGATTTATTCTTCAACTTAGTGAAAAAATTATCTTGCTAACCATCTTGTAGTGTATCATGAAAATTCAATTTATTATAAGGATATTGAGCTTCCTTGTCCATTCCTAAAAAATCCTCCCTCTACTCCTAGTGAGACTCCATTTGATAATTTTTCGAGTATTTATTATGATGAAGAACATGTTTCTAATGTTTCTTTTCTTTCCTTTTACCCTTCAAAATTAGTTGATTGTTGCTAAGATGGTAGATTATCAATCCAAAACTCCTCATTGTTCCTTTGATTATGTATTTCTCTTGGATGTGCACTCTAATGGGGCTTGGCATCCCTCTTATCTTTGGTCTTTTTAACTGGATGTCAAATCTTCATGAATAGTTGTACAAAAGATAAATAAATTTCCTCCTATGTTGTTCTCTCATTCACACTCCAATATTATGGGTACAAAGATGCATAGGGTTAGGTAAAGCCCTAGTTTTTCTCGATCCTTTTGATCTTCTTTAGAATTTTTTTACTTTTCATGGCATCTCTATTGTTCTTATTTTTTAAGAGTTTGGGCCCTATAAAAAATACACCTTAACAAAAAAAAGTCTTCTAAAAATATTTTTTTTTGGGTAAATCCTCATATTTTAGTACTTTCATCAATTATTTACTCATAAAGTTGTTAGTTTTATTTTTTGAAGACCAAATATGAATTTATGCATACATTTAAGAGGTTCTCAAATCCTTTATTAAAAATGAAAGTTATTACAAAATAAGGAATTTGAGGATTCAATGTGGAGCATAATTTTTTTCAATAAATTACATGAATTATTATAATATTAATGACATCAATAGACAACTCGCCATTACTTACAAATGTCATCAAAATGGTGTAACTAAAATGAAGAACCATATATAATGATGGAAATACAAAGGAGTATGCTACAAACCAAAGGATTCAGTAGGTTTTTTAGGTGATGTTATAATAATATATATTCTCAATTAAAGTCACACTAGTGCACTTGATTGGATGAATCCTTTTAAAGCAAGGAATTGGAGAAGACCTAATGTTAACTATTTTAAAGACTTTATTTATTTTCTATCCTATGATAGTATAATTGATAAAAAAAGAAAAGAAGAAAAAAGATCCAAAAAGTGAATCATGCAGTTTTGTTGGGTACAATAAACAAAGTAATGCCTATAGGCTGTATAAGTCTCTCACTAATAGTATTATTATGCTAGATGTGTTTTTTTGACTAAGAGGGAGTTTATGGTCATTGGAAAGACCATTTAAAAAAATCTAAATTCATTTTTAATAGTGACATTGTTTATAATATTGTTATTGGTAAGCCTATTAATATTTTTGTTCCAACTACGACAAATCCACCACATAGCCACTCTTATAATTCTAGTGAAATTCTATCTTCAAGTCTAAGTTATATAACAAAATAAGATGTTTAAGTGACATTTATTTAAGGATTAAAAGTCATGGACAAGAAGAGAATCCAAGAGGTAAGATTGTAACTTTTCTTTACTTTCAAAGGTTAATTTTCAACCATTTTATTGTGAATATGCATGTACTAATGGATTTTAGGTGCAAACAATGAAAGAAGAGGTAACCTCCATTCACAAGAACAATACCTGGGGTCTTATAGACCTTCTACATGATAATAATAGTGTTGATAGTAAATTGGCCTAAAAACTAAGTACAATAGTAATGTGGGAGTGATAAAAAAGCATAGCATGATTACTTTAAAAATCCTTCACATAAAGGTATGGGATAGAATGTGAAGATATTTTTCCGCAAATAGCAATACAAGAGACTATTATACTAATGATTTCACTAATAGATCAAAATAAATGACACATACATGACATGGATGTGAAAAGTGTCAATTTGAATGAATAGTTAGAAGATGAAGTCTTTGGCCAACAACAATAAGGTTTTGAAATGCAAGGTAAAGAACACCAAATCTAGAATTTGGAGAAGGCTTTGTATAGCCTCAAGCATGAACCAAGAAAATTGTATTCTAAAAATGATGGATATTTTAAGAAGAATGACTTCAAGAGAAGCATAAGTTGACCTACTCTTTATTACAAGAAAGGAGGTAGTGATGTGCTTATTTTATTTTTGGTTGTTTATCATATACTATACATGGGTAGTAGTTCTAAGATGAAGGATGAATTCAAACTTCTTATTATGATTGATCTTGAAATAAAAGATTTAGGTCTCATGAAATACTTTCTAAGAATGGCGGTTTATCAAAGTATTGATGAATTTTTTATTTGTTAAGTAATTATGCAAAAGATATATTGAATAAATTCGATGGTTGATTGTATGAAAATATCAAGTCTAATTACTCATGGACTTATGTTATGTAGAGAAAATGATGGTAAAACAGTTGATGAAGACAACTTACATAAGTATTGTCCTGAGCTTTTCCCATAACAAGATTTATTAGATTAAGAAATTTATCTAATTATCATAAATGGTATTTGATTATAGAAGAAATAAATTGTAAATAAAAAATAACACATCATGTTAAAATAATAATAATGATAAAAGTGATAATAATGAGTAAATCTAAATAAATATAAAAGTAAAATAAAACATATTTAAATTACTGAATAATAACCAATATATCTATTGTTCTGTAAAATAACTAATTGTAAAAAATTTAAAGACTACCTAGGAACACTGAAGTAACTGGTAGAGAGATAAAGTTTTAGATTTTTATGTCTTAACTTTGTTCTACATATTTTATGGGCATATCTACTTTCCTTGATACCAGGAAAAAAAATTGGCGCAGATTTTAGTGTATGGAATTTCACATACTCTTTGGATTTATATAAAAGTTCCTTAAATATTCCTAGAAAAATCCTTTTTTTTTGTATATCCTATAGTCGTAATTCCATGAGACCACATTTCTTTGTGGAATTTTTCTAAATAGTTCATATGCCTTGTCTAGGTATCCACATTTTGCGAGCATGTCTACTTGGCCGCTTGCAACCTTTATGTTCTCAATGGATGCCCATGCCCTGTTACAAGGCTCCTATTTTGGCATAGGCATGGAGGATGTTGGGAAAGGTTGTGGAATTGCATTTACACCTACCATTTTCATTTACTTGAAAGTTCTAAAGCCTTATCAACGAATGTATTTCGTAAATCATTGTATTCCATGAGATGACATCTCTTTTAAGGTATTTTGTCATATAGTTTATGTAGGGAGTGTGAAAACTCTATTGCAGTTATTGATTATTAATTTCTTATCTTTATTGATTATTTGAATTCTAAAAATTAATTCATAGAAAATATTGAAAATAACACAACTGCAATTTCACAAATAAAAATCATAGGAACAAAGAAAAAATATGTAAAACATTAATAAACACGATATTTTTGGACAAATTGTCCCCGAAAAAAAACCCCGAAGGGAAAATCAATTTAGCAGATCATGAATTTTATTATACTTCAGAAAATAAAGAGTTACATAAACTTCTTTCCTCTTACTAGTAAAGCTCCAACAATATTTTTCTTCACATCTATTGGAAACTAGAATCTTTGTGAAGAATTTCTCTAGAAATTCTTTCCTCAAATTTTCCTGCTGAAATTCCACTACTGGTGTATCCAATGCTATCACTATGCCCTTGCTATCACAAGAAATATGTCTCAAGAATGTGTTCTCCAAATTCCCATTGATCCCCTTTTATAATCCTCTCATTGAGCAAACAACGACCACAATTTAATCTCAATTGATGGATATGATTATCTTGACTCTAACTAACCACTTTCTAAAAGTCTCTAGAGAAATTAATTAATTTAATATTTCTGGGTATGGAGATACCTGTCTGAGCTACACAAACTAACACTCCCTCTTAGTGAGGAAGGTTTTTTGCATAATACACAATTTATCTTTGAAGAAGATGAATCTCGCCTTCCCCAATGCCTTTTTCAAAATGTCTACTACTTGTTGATCTATAGGTGTATACTATAGTTGAACAATCATGCATTGTACACAATCCCTAATGGAGTGAACAACCCTCTGACTAAACAAGGCTACCAACAACTTTTGAAGCCATATAGCTTCACACATCGCCACACTAGCTACTATGTATTCCGCTTCTGTAGGACTCAGAGCCACGAACTTCTTCTACCTATTGTACCAAGAGACAACTCTTGATCCCAAACTGAAGGAGCGCCCTAAAGTGCTTTTCTTGTCCACTATACTACCTACCCAGGTTGCGTCAGTATAGCCTATCAACTTGATACCATCACCTCGAGCATATTTGATCCCATAATTGATTGTACCATGCAAATACCACAACACATGCTTTTCTGTTGTCCAATGCAGTCTCATCGTCTCAACCATGAATTGACTAACAAAGTTTACTGCAAAGGATATATCTAGCCTAGTGTTGACCAAATACATGAGCGACCCAATAAATTGTTTGTATAGTCTGTATAAGGTGGGGTCTACATCCTTCTCCCTAGATGTGTCTACCTTCTTCCAATTCATGATCATAGGTGTAGACATGGCTTTGCAATCCTCCATCTCGAACCTCCTCAAAATTCTGGTGCAGTATTTCCCTTGTCTAAGGAAAATCTCTTGATCTATTTGTCACACCTCCATGCCTAGAAAGTAGTGCATAAGCCACAAATCTTTCATCTCAAACTCTACTGGAAGGTCCCTCTAGCACTCCTCTATGAGCCCCAATGAACTTGTTAAAAAAAATTCATCCGCATATGGAACAAGAACGAGAACCTCACCCCAAACCACCAAGTAGTAGAGGTTAGCATCCACCTCACTCTTCATGAAGTCCATTCCCTGCAAGTATCTAGCAATACACTCATACCATGCCTTGGGAGCCTGCTTGAGTCCATACAAAGCTCTCTTCAATCTGCACACGAGTCTCATTATACTATGCTACAAAGCCCTTTGGTTGTTTTATGTATACCTCCTCTACCAACTCACCATTAAGAAACACCGTGTTGACATTGATTTGATGGATCTGCCATCCAATCTATGCTGCAAGTGAAATCACAGCTCATATAGAGGTATAACTGGCCACCAAAGTGAATGTCTCCTCATAGTCTATTCCCTCCTGAGAGAACCCCTTGGCCACAAACCTTGCCTTGAATTTTTTGATGCTACCATCTATAATGTGCTTGATCTTATAGATCTAGCATGATCCAACCACAACCCTATCTGTTAGTCTAGGAACAACCTCCCACACATCATTCTGAACAATTCAGGTATATTCCTCAACTATCTCATCTCACCACACCTGTTGTTGTGTGGCCTCCTAATAGCTGGAAGGCTTGCTATCTACCAACTAAATAATTAATGCCATATAGTCATTATACGTGGCTGGTTGTCTCTACTATCTACTACTTTTCTTAGGAGCTTCCAAAAACTCCTAAGTATCCTTATGTGTCTGATGAACCTCATGGTTCCTCCTGCGAATTGTAGAGGATGAAATATCAACTTCCATGTTTTCTTGATCCATCTCTTGGATCTGCTACATCTGTTACTCCATACTCTATGAACTCTCATGATCTAATGCATCTAAGCTTGTGCTTGTACTAGTAACTATACTCGTGCTTCACTATCTCTAATCGGGTTGCACAATCCTTGGAGCTTCTGCTGGATGCTCACTCTGATCATCTGTTGGAAAATATCTAGACCTCCAATATGCCTTGTCCTCCATGAATTTGACATCACGCCTAACTATAATCCTCCTGTACCTTAGAATAAATATCTGATATGCCTTTGAGGTCTCGTTGTACCCCACAAAGTACCCTCTTTCTAAAGTTTGATCTAACTTAGAATGTGTAGGCCCTGGAATGTGACAAAATGCCAAACTCCCAAATATCTTGAAGTGAATAATGATGAGCCTAGTTTTTGGCACAATTTTGGGTAGAATTTATAGTCCATTTGTTGGTAGTATCATGAACTTTAGTAGCTAAGTTTTAATGTTTGCATAATGTCTCCCTTAAAACACTGACTTTGGGTTTAACTCCCTCTCCATGAAGTTTTAATGACATCGACATATTATATGGATTATCTATATCAATTTTGTGCATGGTTGATGAATGCCCTTTAAAGGTGATTATAGATGTGTAATTATTATGCGTACTGACATTATTTTGCAAGATGCCATTTGTGGATGCTAAGTTGAGAAAGGAAACCGTCAACTGAGCACGACAGATTCAACATGACAGTCAAATGTAACCGCCTTGTATTTATGGCATTGAGAAATCACGGGCATTACTGTAACACTGAGTCCATGGTTGGACATGCATGTCTGACTAGATTCCTTGCAGATGTAATTGCTATGCCGCTCTTTCTGTGCTTTCCCTAAATGGCGTCCTCTCAGTTAGTGGGAGTTGACCGCCTTGTTTAGCTGGTAGAATAAATAACGATTTGAATCTTAAGGATTCATAGTTCTTGATTGTTGTTGGAAAATGACATTGATAGTGTATTAAGCATTTTCTACTCTTCAATATAGCCATGTTGTTACTCTGTTTATATTTTTCCCAATGAATGAGATGATAGTCTGAGTTTGAGCATTGGAGTTTGCATTATTCTTAGTGGATACTCATCCAAGGGGGCCCACTTGGTGAGTAATCCTTTCCTCAAAGTAATTAATTTAATTATCATTTTTTGTTTTGTACTTAGTTGATATCTGGCATCAATTGCTCCTACAGCCACTAGAAGTCCATTATGTGTCTATTCTTGTAGCCAAAGTAGACAGAGTA
This sequence comes from Sequoia sempervirens, assembly GCA_007258455.2. Taxonomy (NCBI): domain Eukaryota; kingdom Viridiplantae; phylum Streptophyta; class Pinopsida; order Cupressales; family Cupressaceae; genus Sequoia; species Sequoia sempervirens. The sequence continues at coordinate 21,694 of VDFB02335408.1, forward strand.
GTTCATGTTTGTTGCTCAGATCTTTTATTCCTGTTATGCATTTCAGTTTGGCATAGTTGTTAGTTAACGTTCAACATTTTCTTTATTTCCTTTCTGCAATTTATTTCTATTGTTGTGTCTCTTATTTGTAGATTAGAAATGGCTACTTAAGAGTTCCTAGTGCACATACTATGCTGGCCCATTTCAAGTTCATGTCCCTGGGTTGAAAAAGTAAATGTACCTTCATGATGATTAAGATTTTTGTTCAGGTTAGATGTCCAATCTCTAAATCATGGCAAGAAGGGCCTGGTTATTGAAATCATTGTAGGAGGCTGACATTTTTGACATCGTTGTTGGGGATGGTGTCAAGCTAGGAAGTCCTTCGAAGTCATTGATAGTTTATTTTCTTTAGCACTTTTTCTTCAGTTTTTCTTAGGATATTCCTTGCTTAGATGAGTAATAACTTGCTATTATTTTTTCCCATTCTTTGTGTGAGTGAGTTGATGCTGAGTTGATACTGCATGCTTGTTAATGATTCTAATCCATTTCAACTAGTTAAGCTTCCAAATCTACCCAGAAACAAAGAAGGAGAAGAACCATTTCCCTTTTTGCTGATACATATCTTGATCTAATTAGTTTTGAAGCCTCCACTAAAAATCAAAACCAGATTGATAACCTTTGCCCTAGAATCCATCAAGAAGACATGGGTGATTCCTTCTTGTTTGAATACAATCTACTCTAGCAAGATTATGACTACACCATTGATGCTCTTTGGTTTGAACTATTTCCTACCACTTTAAAAGAAGTTGCACTAGGATGGTTTATGAGCCTAGAAAAAGATACCATGGAAACTTGGGAGGACATGAAGACAGAGTTCCTTGGAAAATGAAAGGAATATTGTAGGGACAGTAATACAAAAAGAGATGATGTCTTCAAGATGCAACAAAAAAAAGATGAGAGCTTGGAAGATTACATTTCAAGGTTTTTGTCTTGCTTGCAGAAATCTCCACATCCTACACCCAATGAAGAATCACAAAAGCTGCTTTTCATAAAATTAATCAATGAGAGTTGCACTAATTATTTGGACCTACTGGAAGGGGAGGATATCACTCAAGTCTCTTGGGAAGATATCAAGAAAATATGTTGGAACTACTACAAAGCAACTTCAAAAGAAGAGAGAACTTACCAATCTTCTATGAGTAAGTCATCTACCAATGCGATTTTAAGGATGGAGATCACTAATCTATTGGAAAATTTCAACTAGAATGTCACAAATAATCCAACTACTTAGCTGGATACACTTCATGCCAAAGAAAAGCATGAGAAGGTATGGGAAACACTAACATAGTACTGCACTCATTGTAGACAAAAGGAGAAGAAGAACTGCAGATGCAAGATGATAACTAACAACCATATTCCACTTGATTTCAAACCATTGTGGATTGAGGAAGATCAAGTCTACCTTGTTGCATAGAGGAAACCTTGGATTCCAAGACAAGGTATGTTACCAGATCCACTATCTTTTTTTGGACCAAACTAGGCAATTAGTTGCATACAACCATCTTCTCAATCCCAACAGCCTTCCATAACACCTCCATAAGGTAATTCAAGATCCAATACACTTCAATTACCAACTCAACCCTCTCTATACCCAAATAACATACCACAACCACAACCAATATACCTTGCTGATTTAAACCCGTGTGTTGTGAGTATAAGTGGTATTCACTTGTGTTCCAAAAATACTATATTAACTCCTTCCACATCCTCCACCATTGAGCTACCTATGGGAGAGGAAGAGGAGCCTCTGAATAGTCTCATTCAACCTACCATACCTAGAAATCATGAATGAGTTCCAACTAGGATGATTGCATAAGAGCCACGATTTCCTTAGGGATTGGGAGTTGCCAAGCACAAGGAAGACAAGGAAGGTAGAACTTTTGACATCATGGATCAGCTAGGGCATGCATGTGTTCAAATACCCCTATTGTAGAATGTTCCAATCTATGGAACAACTATCAAAGAAGCTTTTCTTCAAAAGAAAGATAGGAGAAAGAAAGACCCAACTACAGTTCATATGGTGGGCCAGCTCACTAATATCATATTTGGAAAAGTGACTATTCCCAAGTATAATGACTTAGGTAGTCCTGAGATGGTAGTTGTTATCAACATAATCCAAGTAAATAATTCCTTGAATGACTTAGGAGACACAATCACTAAGGACATCCTGCAACAACTAAATGTTGCAAACATAAGACCTACTCTTGTTGTCATGCATCTTGTTGATAGTTCTACTCGGAAGCCTAATGATCCTATCATTCTTGGAAGGTCATGGTTTGCAACAAAAAATGCTTATATTGGGTGTTGGTTAGGGAATGTGACTATTTATAGTGGTAGAAATACTAAATAATGTCTTCCTACTCAGCCGACTCATAATGAAGAGGGTCATGTATGGCTACAAGTTGGTGAAGAGGCCGAGGAAATTGACCTAGTAATACAGCTCATGATGTTAGCTAGAAATCCTCTCTTGAAGTTTCAAGATGAAGATGAAATGTTATCCAGTATAATTTAGAATCATTATGAGGTAGCATCATTTTCTACTTTGGTCAGAACACTTCTGCTGGTTCTTCCTGTAGCCATTGTTCCTATAGATGTTCTTCCTACAGACGCTATTCCTATAGCAATAGACTCGAAGTCTCATCAGCATGTAGATGATATGAAGGCACTAGATACTAAGCCCTACATCCATAAGATCTACATTAGAGATGATTGTCAACTAGTAGGGCAGCCTCAACAAAAAATATACCTTGCATGGAGCAAAATGGTTAAATCAGAACTGCAGAAATTGACAAATGATTAATCTATCTATCCTGTTTTAGACAGTCGGTGGATGTCTACACTAGTAATCATGCCAAAGAAGAAAGGAAGATGTCGAGTTTGTATTGATTACAAAAAATTTAATGATGCCACCAAGCAAGAGCACTTTTCTTCACCCTTTAGTGACCAAGTTTCAGACTTACACAAAAACTTCAGACAAGGCTCGAGTTACTTGTGCTAGCCTCCAAGGAAGACCTCCTGCAGAAATTCACCTACCGTCTAGTACATGAGCTTCCTGTAGCTGAAAGTGGTGGACCTAGCGTCCCACCTTTCGACTTAATTAAGGTACATACTTTCATAATAAAGATTTCCACTTTAGTGGAAATCCATTTCTTCACCCATCCGCCCATCCGTCCATATGTATCACCTTTCTCTCTCTTACATCATTTCATTCCACCTCACTTCACTTCCTATCACTTTCATTGATTTCTCGATTATTTCTAAAAAAGGTGCAATGTTACTTTCTCTACATGATCTTTGTACCACATCCTTCACATGCTCAGGTATGTATGCAATAATTCTCATCTCTTAATTACCTTTTAAGCACATTTATTTAATCATAGCATGTTACTAGAGGTGATTACATAATATCATTATTTCTTGTCAAATCATCGCTCCCTTCTCACATGTGCGAACACATGTCAAAATTTAGGTTGGGGGGAATAAAAAATGCAAATATATTGCCTATATGTCAAATCATAATGTGCTTGTGTTAGAAAATTTAAACAAGCCAATTTGAAAATATGGCTTGCATCTGTGAAGTGACATTAACTGAGCCGCCAATTCTTTCTATTATCACTCTCATTTATCACCTCTTTTTCTACCATAATTTCTTAATTGCCTTGTCGTAACCTTGAGTCATAAGTAGTAAATGGTAAAAGTAGAGGAAAAGAAAGAAATTTAGTCGGCACTAGCAGTAAAAAATTGGGAAAAGGTGGTGGTATTCATAACAAAAATTTTAGAGGAAGCATATTTTGTTGAGTGACAGAAAATTTCAGACAATGGGAGGTGGCTTAATTTAGAATGAGCCCTCAATTCATGACATTTTGTTGCAAGATGCACAATTCCTTCCAAAATTGCAACGTTGTGGATGGTTTGATTATTTCATGAGGCTGGATGGCATTGACAAAGGAATTTCCCTTGAATTTTCCCAGACATTTTCAGAAGGAAAAGCCACCGTAAAAGGATTAGAAGTTGTGGCAACATAGGAGAGAATTGCATAAATTTCAAGGTTACTTATTGATGTAGAAAATTACCCTTCCTCTAGGGATGCCAGGTCGGCCAAAGTAGAATTTACAGTACATGGTGGCCCACCAATTAGCATTGACAAGCGAGGAGAAAAAAGAATGTCTCTGCCTGAACCATGGAAGCAGGAAAATTTCCACATTATAAGGTATATCACCTATGAGGGACATTTTCCAAACTTTCATTCAGTACATTTCAAGCTCTTGAGCCACATGAGGCATGGGAGGAGGATGAACGTGCCCAATTTCCTATACAATCTTCTCTCCATCATGGCAGCCAAAACACAAAAAGGTAGGAATAACTCTATCTCCCACCATGGCTTAATAAAATTGCTAGTTAAGAAATCTTTGCATGATGCTTCTGGAATGACTTGGGAAGAATTTTTTCAAGTTTATCAAAATTACCATTAGGAAGAGTTTGTCAATGTTGAGAATTTTCCACCTATGGCTATACCTCAATCTTGTAGGTCTAGTAGAAGATTGAGCATGGATGAAGTCACCCTTGGTGCTTAAACTTTTGGTGCTTCAACTTATAGTACTATACCTAGTATGAATCCTCCTGCAGTAGAAGAATAATCCATAAACATTAGTTCCTTTGAAATAGAACATTCAGGAAAGGAAATCTCTTCATCTATTTCTAATGATGATGTCCCCCTACAAACCCTGATGAGAACTGGGGCACAAAGAAAAGAGGCTAAAAAAAGAAAAGGAAAGGAAAAATCCCAAGCCCAGCGTATAGAAAAAGAGGTGTTGAGTACTAGGAAGAGAAAGGATGGCCCTATTCATCCTACATCCAAGGGAAAACATACGGGCACCTCTAGGAATTCAAAGCTAGTTCGGCCAACCTTTTGTGTACCTTCACAAGAAATCCTTGGGCATGATGAGATACCACATGGAGACACCAAAGCTCCAATAGGAAAAGAAGAGGATATATTTAGGGAAGCAACAAAAGTAACACTGGCAGACCTTGCCAATATTGTAGAAGAATTTGAGGATGAGAAAGGGTTCCTGCAGCAAAACTAGAAACAAGAGCCAGAGGTCTTGCAACAAGGAGGGGGTGAAGAAATAGTATTCCTGCAACCGCAAACAACTGGACAGCCAGAGGATATGCAGATAGTATTGTACAGGGAGTAGCCATCAACAAAAATATTGGTAGGAATTCATAACCCTCATAATTTTACGATGCATGGAGCAATTTTAAATTTGTGGAAAGAAATATAGAGGGAAGGGGAATGGAGACAAGAGAGGAAGAAACTAAAAAAGGAAATCTAAGAGAGGGATGAGATTATTGAGGAGAAAAATGAGGAAATTGCTACTTTAAAGAAGAAAGTAAATGAGATTGTGACCTTGGTGCCACAAATTCTTGAATGCAAAGCTCCTCCAAGGTTTAATTCCCTACACTTAAAAGAAACATATCTCTATTTTAGATTATCAAAAATTGTTTCAGATTTAAAACCCTCCATTGAAACCCCTATCGAATTCTTTGATGATTTTATGATTGCTTCCCCTGAAATGAAAAATATGTTATGTGAATTTTATTTGCACAATTATGTTGTTACACAGGATCATGATTAGAACCCACTAAGCTATATGTTGGGGATATTCAACTAAGAGCATTTATGTCCTAGGCACAAAATGAAATTAATTGGGGTAGCAGAACAATGCTTATAGGAAGATGGAATCTAATATCCCCTTACTCATTAGGGCTGAGTGAAGCAACCCAAAGAATATTCATAGGGAATGGCTTAGGATGCTTCTCAGACCAAGCTATGGTAACAAAATTATGCCTTGGATTGAAGCTACCTATACTGAGTATGAAGTTAAAATAACAACAAAAGAGGATCTTGTAAGAGGATATCTAGCTCAGCGATGGAATATTTTAAGAGATGAGTTAAAGCAAGTCAAACCTCGCTCTATTCACAACTACACTGCAACATTGAAGAGGATTGACAAGTACATCCATATTGGTAGAACATAGTGGAGATTTTGGCTTCCCTTAACTTTCCAACCACCCATTCTCATGTGGCCAATGCCAACTTACATATTCTAACAATACGACATTGCTAGAGAAAGGCAAAGATGGAACAAATTTGATAGATTGGGAGGATTTTATTAGGATCTAGACTCAGGTATTGCAGAAATAGATGTTGGATAACTTGCAGTTGTGAACTTCAAAGCCCTAACCAAGCAAAATAACAACCCTTCCTCTATTGGAGGACCAACAAGACATTAGGTTGGGGTGGATGACAATCCTAGTTTTTGGTCAAATTTTGGGTAGAATTTATAGTCCATTTGTTGGCAATATCATGAACTTTAGTAGCTAAGTGTTAATGTTTGCATAATGTCTCCCTTAAAACATTGACTTTGGGTTTAACTCCCTCTTTGTGAAGTTTTAATGACATCGACATATTATGTGGATTATCTATATTGATTTTGTGCAAGGTTGATGAATGTCCTTTAAAGGTGATTATAGATGTGCAATTATTATGCATACTGAGATTATTCTGTAGGATACCATTTATGGATGCTAAGTTGAGAAAGGAAACCATTAGATGATCATGCAAGGGAAAAATTCAAAGGAGTCAACTAAGCATGACAGATTCCCCATGATAGTCAAATGTAACTGCCTTGTATTTATGGCATTGAGCAATCATGGGTGTTACTTCAGCGCTGAGTCCATGGTTGGACATGCATGTATGACTGGATTCCCTACAGACGTAACCACTCTAATGCTCTTTCCTTTCTTTCCCTAAATAGCACCCTCTTAGTTATTGTGAGTCAACTTCCATGGTTGGACATGCATGTTTGACTAGATTCCCTGTAGACATAACTGCTCTACTGCTCTTTCCTTGCTTTCCCTAAATGGAATCCTCTCAGTTAGTGTGAGTCGACTGCCCTGTTTAGCTGGTAGAATAAATAAGTATTTAAATCTTAAGGATTCATAGTTCTTGATTGTTGTTGGAAAATGACATTGATAATGTATTAAGCATTTTCTACTCTTCAATATAGTCATGATGTTACTCTGTTTATATTTTTCCCAATGAATGAAATGATAGTCTGAGTTTGAGCATTTGAGTTTGCATTAGTCTTAGTGGATACTCATCCAAGGGGGGCCACTTGGTGAGTAATCCTTTCCTTAGAGTAATTAGTTTAATTATCATTTTTTTTTTGTACTTAGTTGAAATCTGGCATCTACTATTCCTGCAACCACTAGAAGTCCATTTTGTGTCTATTCCTGCAACCACATCAGACAGAGTAGTTCTTGTTTGTTGCTTAGATCTTTTATTCTTGTTATGCATTTCAGTTTGGCATAGTTTTTGGTTAATGTTTAGCATTTTATTTATTTCCTTTCTGCAATTTAGTTCCAGTGTTGTGTCTCTTAGCTATAGATTATAAGTGGTTAGTTAAGAGTTCCTAGTGCACATACTATGCTGGCCCATTTCAAGTTCACGTCCCTGGGTTGAAAAAGTAAATATACCTTCATGATGATTAAGATTTCTATTTAGGTTAGACTTCTAATCTCTGAATCATGGCTGGAAGGGCTTGGTTATTGAAATCATTGTAGGAGGCTGACAAATAACATATGGCTTCTTCCCTATGAACGCCTCCTCTAGTGCCATCTTTCCCAATACCTTATGTGGAGCCCTGTTCTATATGTATGTTGTCGTACTGCATGATTCTACCAATAAGTAACGTGGTAGATCCTAGTCATACAACATAGCCCTTACTACCTCCAATATAGAATGATTCTTCCTCTCAATAACCCCATTCTACTGTGGGTTGTAAGGAATGATCCACTCTCTCTTGATTCCTTCCCTAGTATAGAACTCCTAGAACTCTTTCCCTATGTACTTGCCTCCATTTTCTAACCGAAGAACCTTTATCTTCATACCTGTCGAATTATCTATAATAGCTTTGAACTCTTGTAAACAACTAAAGACCTCATCCTTGGTCTTCAATAAGTATATCTAAGTATTTGGAAAAATCTTCAATAAAAGTAACAAAGTACTCATATCCTCTAAGAGAATTCCTTGACATTGGTCCACATATGTCTAAGTGCATTGGATCAAGAACACCCTCAAATCTGGTGTCACTCCTTGGAAAAGATACTTTCACAAAATTCTCCAAAACATATCCCTTATATACATCATCATGTTCTGTGCTCACCTTTGGAACACCTATCACTATCTCACGAAGAAATTTAAGTGCTTCATGATGTATATGGACCATCCTCTTATGCCTTAGCTCTCCTTGATCTCTAGGATTATTTCTACTCATAAGTGCCTTATGAGTATCAAACTGCAACTTGTAAAGTTGGTCTCTCCTAACTCCAATAGCTATGGGTGATTTCCAATCCTTATGCTTGATTAACACATTCACCCCTCTAAAGAGTGTAGTGTACCTTTTATCCTAAATGGCAGATACGAAAATTAGATTCATGCCGAGGCCTAGCACATGCAACACATCATGAATGGGAATCAACTTGCCATTCTCCCTCTAAAATAGAACAGTCCCTCTCCCAACTAGATTGAGTTTGGACATGTTCCCCATAGAAATTTGGATTTTGATGTCCTCCTTATAACTATAAAAGTAATCTCTAACTCTTGTCATATGAAATGATGCCCCACTATCTATATACCAAACACCTTATGAGTTCATACAAGCTATGAGTACAAACTCATCCTCCATTCTACTATCTAAAGCTCATCTGCACTTGCTGAAGTTGTTGTCTGCTTCTTGCCTTTCTTTTCATTTTTCTTCCTTTGCAGGCAATTGTTGCCATAGTGGCCAAACTTGTGACAACCATAGCATTTTTTCTTATAAAAACTTCCTTCTTCTTTTCACTTTTTTGGATTTGGTCCTTTGCTAGACCCCTTCTTTGCTTTCCCTTTTCCTACTAGGGCAACATTTTCCTATTCCACCTCAATTTTTTGACTATTACTATTGGCTCCATTGACAAGACTTAGTCTAAGCTCCTCTTGATTGAAATCACTCCATAGTCAATCCCACCTTGGTAAGGTGTCTCATCTATTAATAACTTGAATAAAGACATCCCAAGTTGCTTAGTAAATCCATTTAGAGCTATTCATACTAGCTCACATCATCTAGTTTATCTCCAACAACTGCCAACTCATCCTTGACAAGTGTAGGTCTGGTGAAGTAACTTGTAACATATTCTCCCTTACTCATTTGGGTATTCCTCAACTTTTCTCTGAGAATCAGCTTCTGGTTAGTGGTAGCATTCAGGGATAGATTTAGAATGGTGTCCCACATCTTCTTCCATGTATCTAACTCTGTGATATGCAAAACTATAATGTCCTTAACACTGTCAAGGATTAGCCTCCTTGCCTTGGAATCTTCCTTTTTATATGCTAAGATTTGTGTTTGACTTTTAGGTATAGCTACGACACTAGTCACATATTCCTTGATACCATTCTCTTCCAGCAATAAAGAAATTTTGGTTTTCTAGACACCAAAATTTGAAGCTCCATCCAATTTGTCCTGATCTCTTAAACCTACTGAGGCCATTTCAAAATATGAGTACAACCCAAATGATATTAAAGAGGTCAAACTAGGTTTTATGAACTATGGACATTGATTTTAGTATCCAAGGGTTCTTTAACTCTTCTTGGGTTTTTCATCTAAAAGGAGATAAATGGACCCAAAATGCAATATGTACATTCAAAATTAATGCAAGAATGGATGGAATATGTCTAAATGAAATGATTTAAATGAAAAAAATTGAACAAGAAAGATGATTATTAATGCAAAACCTAAGAAATGAAAGGTGCTTGAAAACACATTGTGATATGCAAAAACACCTAAAAAGGTGGGTAAATTGTTTAATAGAAATTTATGAAACTAAAGGTGTACACCTAGAAGTTGAAAGAGGATGGAATGAAGGTCTAGAATCCTAAATAACCTGATCCAGAAGCCAACTGGGACACTTGTTCCAATATGGGAAACTTAGTTCCAAATCTAGAAAAATTACTCTAAAGACCATTTCAGCCAAATGGATGTCTGAATTTGTAAAAATCACTGAAAGGCATGTATAGTGGGAATAATTTTCCATTAGTGGTTACTTAGTTCACTTTTGTATTTCTTAAAATTTGAAAGGGGAAATAGAAGCCCTTGGTATGCACTTTGATTCTTTACAGGTGTCTGCTTCTAAAATGTTGATTTTTGGGCCTAAAAGTGACTTTTAGTGGATATTTTGGCTTTCCAAGCAAGGAAGGGTCTTCAAAAAATATTCAACCTAATCTTCAATTATTTTAAAACCTTCAAAGTACCTAAATCTGCAAACACACAAAGAGAGAAGGATAAAATATTGATTGTTAGGGCATGGGGGTTTGCCTTTGTCAAACCCCTTTTTAGGTAATTAAACCAAAATGGAGAAATAATGTAATGAAACATGAAACAATGGAGTCAATACCTTTCCATGATGATTGATCTTGAATTTTTGTAACAAAAGATAAAGAATCTTCCCTTGAATGTCTGAAAAATACTATCCTAATAGCTTGGAATGTTAAAACCCTAACTTACTTGACTTGAGAACATGATGAATGACGAATCAATGATGATGTGTTATGAATTAGGGTTTAGAGGCTTGTATTTATAGGCAATCCACCTAATTTTCCCATTAATTTGATCCCCAAGGCCGACATGAAGGAAAAATTATCTTAAATTCCAACTTTTCCCTCTCAAAACTCAAAAATAACCCAAATGGCACTAATTCACTACTTTGGGCGCGACTCAGTCCAACCTTGCAGGAACTCATTCACCCAAATGGGAGACTTAGTCACAGAGGGGCCCTTTTTCCAACTGGAATGCTGGGGAATGAGGAATTTCAGTTCTTATGTTGATTTCATTGGGTATTTGATCAAATTATGCCTTGGGATGCACAATATGGGGCCATACAGGCCTATTAATGATGATGTAAAGGTCAATTAGGGCTTGGTACACAATGCTCAATGTGAAAGTGTGACTAAACACACTTTACATCATTAAAATGAGGTTCACATAGCCTAGAAAGGTGCAACATCCAATGTGAATGTGTAAGACACATTACAACACTAGATTAGAGTTAAGTTTAATTCACAAGCCTTTTAGTTTGATGTGATAATGCAATTAAATACATTTTATATCATTGAATTAGGGGAAAGATAGGTCGATTCAGTCTAGAGAATTGTGATAGTCTTTTACAACACTTTACAACACCTTCACAAGATGTCGTTAAATATAATTTATTCAATTTGCAAGGGTCCAAGATCTAGTGTGGATGTGTAAAAGGGTAAAAGCACAAACCTGTGTCACACTTTATAAAGGAATTGGCCAATAGCAAAAAAAATTCTGAACTTCGACCACATAAAAGTGGTCTTTATGTTTTGAATTTCAAAATGGTGTAAACTAATGGAATGTAGAACTTTTGATGTAGTTTATTCCTGTGAAAATCTTAGAAAAGAGTGACTTCATGGACCATCAAGAAACAAATTGAAAAATACATCATTTCTCCCTTTTTTTTTCTCCAAATAGGTAACTTCAATATCTTGTGCATGGAAAAAAAAAATCAAATTTGGATGTATATTTTTCTAATAATAACATTTCAAAGTCAAACATGTCAGAATTTGGAGTTTTCTGAAAGTCAACTATTTTCAATTTTTTTAATCATTTTCAAAAAAAAAAAACCCTTTTGAAGAAGACTCTCTCCTCTTTTTCCCCATATAAGATTTAAAAAATTAATAAGTTTTACTATCCTTTTTTTATTTGTAATCAACCTCTTTTTTTATTTTTAAAACCTACTTGCATTATTTTAAAAATAAAATATATTAAAACTAATCAAAATATAAAAAATATATATATATTTGGATTCTTCACTCTGAACTTTACAAAAGGGTTTTTTTTTTTTTGCAGAAAGGTCATTTTGACTAGAGAAATACTCTGCCAAAGTTGAATATTACAGAAAATTCTGAAAAAAGATGAGTTGGCTGCCATGTAGGATGCCAACTAGACATTCTCGGCCGAGAGGGTTTCGGACGAGAAATTTTTAGCCGAAACACTCTCGGCCGAAAATGTCTTGATATTTCCAAGCCATAAATACCTGATCCACTCACTTTTTGCATGTTTTTGGCCAGCCATATTTGGCCGAGAGTGTTTTGGCCGAAACCCTCTCGGCCGAAAATGTGCCTGCCACGTCGGCGCCATAATGTTTCATCCAAAAGTGACTCGGCCTAATGTCTTCCAGTCGAAAATTGTTCACTTGGAACCATAAAATTGGCCAAAAGTGTGACACATTATTGTGCTTTTACCCAAAACACCTTAGAACACCAAACCAAGGCTCATTAAGTCCAATTTGTCATCAATTATTCCTATATCAAGGAAGGTATACACTTTTTGGCAACACATTAAGCCCCTAGTTTAGTGAGAGGATGAACTTCCTTCAAACTCACACTAAAGTAGACATTGAAGAGGGTTCTAATCTTACCAATGTAGATGGTCTAGGATGAAAAAGATGAAGTAGGTAACCAAGCCCCTAGGATCTAAGATCCTAAGTCAAACCAACGTAAGCACAAGAATACATGCACAAGGTGAATAATTTGAAGGAAGAAAAGATACATGATCATACAATGGAAAGAACTAGAAGGAAGAGAGGAGAAGAAATAAAAAGGTGGATCAAGCTTCAACCATTTTTCCAACACGTTGTGGATCAGATCTAGGGTGTTTGTCCAAGAATGCATACTCACTTTGAGGCGACAAAAATCTTCGTTGTCTGTCAGGGGAGAAGTCCAAAAAGGTGAGATACATATGAAAAATATATATGCTCATACACACACAAGTGGCTATGGGGAAAATTCATGCCTCAGAATGGGCTACCCAGTCAACCATACCAAAGTTATACCTCCTTATAACTTTAATAATGCACCACAATGAAAATGATTTTTGAGCTCTATGAGGTAAGCAAAACTCTATATGCTTGACACTCATAGACATTTCCAATGCAAAATGGAACAAGGGATGTTCAAAGGGATTTTACTTAGTTTGTGCAAGGTATCATCTTAGTGAACATTGTGCTTAATGTCTCCAAGAGAGGAGAAGTGCAAATGGTCTCATCTTCTTTCAAAGAGAGGACAAGTGCAATGTCTCATCCTGGGAAACATTGTACCTAATGTTTCGGGTATGTGCAGGATCATCATGGAAAAAACAGGCCCTTAAGTGGCAAAAAATTCAGAAAAATCAGAGTTAGGCAACTTGACGTAAAAATTTGAATAAGTTATCTATATTATTTCAAAAATATGTAACAATGGAATCTATTGCAAATTGAATTTAGTTTCTAAACTACTAGGGTTTTTTTTTAAAAAAATCTATTTGGTGAAAATTTGAAATTTCAATGCGGTAGTACTTAAATTTAGGGAAAAATAAAGAAGTAGGTGTCTGTCTAACCACCCTAACCACAATAAAATGATAATTATTTTTTATAAGATTTTATACATAAGTAGAGGACTCATGTCGGGATGTGATGCATACTTTTTGTAATTTTTTCCCAAGTAAATAATTAATTATTTTTTTATTACAACTTTTTAAAAATATAAAAACTAGTATGTCTGACCACCTTAACTTGGTAAAAATTCATGAAATTCATTTTTTCTTTTAATCCTATAGTATGCGAAGCATATAATGTGATGCATATTTTGGATTCAAAAAATGTGACACCATTTGAAAGTTGTAGATGTTTTTCAATCAGCCTATCAATCAGCACTTTAGTCATAATTCAAATAGAAAATAAATAATTATTATTTATTAAATTCAAAGTAAAGTATAATTTATATTGGTGTAAAGCTGAGAATCTCCTTTAAAAACCCTTTTCATTTCATCTATTTTGGGTAAAAGAAAAGTCGTCAGCCACATACCCTACAAATACCCATCATATTGCCACTTTTTGGCCCATCATGATCCTGCACATACCCTTTCCAAGAGAGAAAATCACAAGAAAAAGAAAATCGCACAATGAAATATGAGTATTGATGTATGCCCCCACTTTAAAGTGGTTGCTAACACCTTTTTTGTGAGCAATTGCTTTAAAGTAGAAGAAGACACAAGAGGTTAGTTGAAAATCCCTATGCCAAGTCATATGTTTTTGATAAGCTACGTCATGAAGAAGGTAGTATGTCACATGTGAGCCAACTTAAGGCATGTCATCCACATCCCAAGCTTGCTCTTATATGTTTATGAAAGTTTAATGACTAGTCAAAAGAGGCAATGACAAGTGACATACGAGGACAAGGCTACATAACCCCTTGACCCCACTTAGTGCAAGACAAAGGTGAGCCAAAGTGATGAGTAAGATGCATGCTAGAGTGAAAATAAATATCAATTAGAGGAATTAGGTGCCCCCACATAAGGAAGAACACCAAATTCCTTAAAATGTTGGATTTTACTACTCAAAGCATTACATTCATTAGTGGAATGACTGTGAACTCTATGATATGCACAAATAGAAGTCTTGTAAGAGAATTTTTTTTGAGTTCATGGAGGGAGAGATATCAAGTGATATTGGAGGAGTCTCGACAAGATACCCTGTTGATCAATGGGAGAATATGTTCCTATGGTTTGATTGAAAGATACATCTTGCTTAGTATTAGTTGTCAAACCTACACAAGATTCTGCATATTGTGAGATTTTGTTCTCTCCTTTACAGGAGGGTGTAAAATCTAATGAATTCAATTCATTAGTGTTTTGAGAGATGACATTGACATTAAGTGAAGGTGTATTTATTTTTTTGATTGTTGGGAAAGAAGAGTGATCAAGACTACTAGTGGCGATCAGTTCAGGATGCATGATGATTAAGGTGGGATTTGATGAATTGTTTGTGATGGTGTTGATATTGATTGAAGGCTTGATTACTTCCACCAAAGGACAATAGCCAAGACCATGAGTTGTTTGTTGTGTGATAGGATCTATAGGGTTTTGGATACCTTGCTCGTTAGCACCACATCCTTTTCCACTATATCCAAGTTGTTTCATAAGCTCATAACCTTGTCCATAAATATTTTTCATTACTTTTGGATCGGGTGGTTTCTCATGATTAAGTTCATTAAAGTTTGTTGTGTAATTTTTTGTATTTCAGTAGAAAGTGGTTGAGGTGGATGCTTTCAAAGGTTTGTCCAAGTTTTGTGTTATCATGACTGCATTTTCAATTCCCTCAGTTGAATCTTTGTTTATGATTATGTACTCATTCAGAAGTATTGGTGTGAAATCTAAGGAACCCCAATCATTGTTGAATAGATTTGTGTTTTGTTATTTTTTTTTTTGTTGTACGGGTTCCACATGTGTAGTGGATGTTGATGTGTTTAAGGGATTCTCTTTGTGTTTCTCAAGCTATAAGAGACTATAGGGCTCAGATTGGCATCAAGGGTGTATACTTTGTTGTTGTAAATGTATTTCATTTTTTGATGAAGAGTGGAAGGCACACCTTTCATTGCATGCATCCATAGTCTGCCTAAGATAAGATTACATGAAATTTCATGAGGCATAACATGGATTGGTGTATTCAATGTGGCCACTCCAACTATAAGAGGTATAATGATCACCCCAAGCGGTTTCTTTTCGACATTGTCAAATCAGTTAATGGATAAAGAATCAAGTTGAATGTTTGATTGATAAATGCCAAGCCTATCCAGTAGGCTCACACTAAAAACATTAAGGGAAAAACCAATATCTACAAGAGTTCTCTTTATCCATGTTGCTTGATTTTTAGCTTTCAACTGAAATTAGGTAACTTAGTGTTTATTGTTTTGTGTTTCATTTAAACATTAAAAGATACATCATATTCTGCTAAGTTCATTAATATGCATAAAAGAGATTGTCAAAAATGATTGCATTTATTCCAGTTTTGCAATTATAGACAAATAAGAAAGAGAACCAATATGTATTGCATATATAATCTTTATTGATAATAATGAGTGTATAATGTCCCTCACAAGCCAAGTGATTAGCTATTCTAATGCTTATAAAGAAAATATTATACGCCTACAAATAATAGAAAAAATAAATTACATATAACATGAAAAGGGACCCGTCATTTCCTGGTGGAATGACGAATCCCATTGGCTTGGCCTCGCATCATCTCGATCTTTCTCACTGCTCTACTTTCATTTGAAACCCTCCTCGCTACTCTTGGGTTTCCTACATTGGATAAAAATAGTGTTGTTGGAGCAATGAAAGATTGTTGATCAAAATTATATGCAAAACATCCATAAACATGTAATCTAATGTCTACAAGCATTAAAATAGTAGCATACCATAAGTGTCCCTAAAAACAAGAAAGGAGTGATTAAACACACCTATGGTATGCTTTTTTTATCTAACTATTTGTTCCTTGTGCATATTTAGGACAAGTATTGTTATTATTCTAATTCAGCTAATTACAACATGTTTGGTAAATGTGGATCCCATGAGGGTAGAGCTCAACATGCTGCCCTCTAATGTTTTAAGAGGGATAGGAAATTTAGAAACTTGATCAAACCAATGATAAACATGTTATTGATGCATTAAATCAATGTGGAATCACACCAGTTGATCAATTTTAATTATTATATTCAAAAGATGCAACACATAATGCAATATGTCAAGAGATTCGCACTTCATCTTTTCATAATGAATCAATCAGTATGTTTCCATCATGTCAAAAGGAAGGTAAATTTTGTTGGACATGTCTTTCAATCATCTTAAGTGGATCCATGATCCATTTTATAAAAAGAAGTAAATGATTTCAGTGATGCATCAATTTCAATTATAGATGCATCAAGTTCAATTATGCATCTATTAAAATAATGAAATAGACATCAAGTCATGCCTGAAACCATCATGAGTCATATGGGGCAGCAAGAAGGAAGAAAGATAGTCATGCATTGTTACATGAGATACACTGTCCAATTCATCTCACTTCAATCATATTGGACAATCACACATCACTTAGGATGGTGAGCTTTTAGGTCACCACCATAAGTGACATATGGCTTCCCAATAGGATTAAAGAAAAATGAATCAAATAATGAGGATATGGTGGAATATGAAATGCATGATTCCTTAATTTTAATAATCTTTCAGAGTTGACAATGGAAGTGCCGAGTGAATAATGAGGGCAACATAGGACAAGGAGTTAAGGAGGAATGTCAGGACACTGAAATTATTATTATTAACTAAATCTTCACATTCGGGCACCTATAGCGGCCAAACCGTGAGGAATTTGAAGATGGCGAAAACTAGAGTCTCATGAAATTTTGTCTATAGATTCTAAATTTTTTTTTTTCAAAATTTTTGGAATCAAATTGCACTTCTTTTCCATCTCCCACGAAATTGATTTTTTTGGAAAACAACATTTTAAAAGTGGCCTTTGCAAGTATAGCATAACTTTTTTCCATGAAGGATAAAATTCTAATTCTTTCAAATTTAGTTTGTAACTCTGATGTCTAGTGCTTCCACTTGGTTTATATAGTTTTTTATTGAATATTTTTTCCTTAATCAAGTTTCAAAGTCAAACTAATTACAATTCAGACATAAACCATATAATTATAACTTTTTTGTATATGTCAAAATTTAATTTTTTTTTGTTGGATCAAGGACTTCAATATCTAGTGCACTCATATTTTCAAATTTTTTTTTTGATAATCTTCTATTTTTCCACATGTGAAGAACAAATAAATTAATTTTCGATGAAAAACCTATGTTTAATAAAACTTAAAAAACAAATATATAACAAAACCAAAACATATTAAAATTATATTCATTGGATAGCTTGTTCGAGGAATACCATAATCATTTGAAATAAATTTTAAATGAAGTCATTTGATCCCCAAAGCTAAATCAAAAGTGATTTTTTATCATTTTGATAGGTGTAAAGGAGACGCATTTATAGGTATGGTTTAAAACTAGCGAGGTTCTATCCAAGGGGGTTTGATCTAAGGTGATTTGATCAAACCCTCTTCAATTGGAATCCTTAAAATAGAAATTTTTAAGGCTTAAATCATTATATTTTCTAAAAATATGTGATTTCAGCTAAAATCAGTTCCTCTCAGGAATTGTAAACCACTATTATGACAACACTAAATGATAGTGACAACCATCAAATCAAGAAGACAAATATTTTTGTCATGATAATTTGTTTGTTCCTTGTGAGATAAAACTTTGTGTGACACCCCTCCATTTTTTTATGATTTTCTTGTCAGCTCAGATACTTTGTTAGACCTTATTTTATGTTATGGTTGTTCTATCATTGATAGTAGAGCGATGATAGACTATATGGATGTGATGATACATTATATGCATGGTGATTATGTTTAATATGCTTTATGATTGTATAGATGCATAGTTGTGATGACATTGCTATATATGCTTACTATAGTTTAATTGATATATTATCTCGTCAGTTGATGTGACATTGTATTGGTGAAGAGAATGGTATTGCATCACTTGCTTGTTAGTGCCTTGTTATTTCCATGATTCTCTCTTCACAGTGTGTATGAATTACTATCTGTATACATGTATGACATTTGCTTGTTTGTAGGTTTGCAGGTACAGGACAACAACTTCACCTAGTTTCATAGGTCTGAGCATGTCCACTACTCAACAGTAATGATTGGGAGATAGTAATGGGCTACTTGGTCATACCTTTACCCTAATATAGTGTCATCAGTTTGAGTTTTGGTCGTATCCCTTATCTTTGTTGTTCTGGGTATTTTATTATTGTGCAAGTTTAATTTTGTAGATTAAATGTGTGTTTGATTAAATATTTAATTAATGGAATTATTGTTGTGGAAGCTTTAGAATAAATAAATAAATAAATTTAATTTAGTTATGTTATTAGGTAATTTTAATTATTTAATGGGAATTAAATAAATAAGATTATTTAAATTTGTTGAAATATATAAATTGTTAATTTTAAATGCATGTGGTTGGAAAATATTTGTGGTGGTTGAGGGAAAAGATATTTTGTGGTGTTAACTATAAGTTAGAAGTTGGTTATCTAATTGTTGGAAATTGATTCTCAAAAAAAAAATTGAGAAAAGGAAAGGAAGTTGTTTTCACGGAAAGGTTTGGGTTTTGTGTGAAATATTGGTGAGCAAATTGGGGATCTCTCTGAGGATTTTATTTTAGAATCTTGTTGTAGAATTCTTGGCTGTGGTATTGTGTGTTTTCTGGAAAGAGGAAATTTTACTGGAGGAAGCTTTGGCAACATTGGCAATTTGAAGTTACAGAGAAGCTCAACAACAATTCTCGAGGCAACAGTTCTTCTAGAACAGGTTCCTTTATTGTTTTTGTGAATTTTGAATTGAAAGACTTGTTTATATTATTGTAATGCAAATTGGAAAAGTTTAGAAATAAATTTTCATTACTGTAGAAGATTTTGGGTTTTTTTTTAAAGATTGCCATGAAAATGGAACCTCTGTAGAAAAATTATTTAGATCCTCTGTGTAAATTCATCATTTGAAATAGATTGATACAAAAGGAAATTATAGAGCTTTGTAGAAAATAATCATTTTGTTTTGTTTCCCTATTTCTTTTATTTGTCTGGGAAAATGAAAATCTTTGTTCTTTCCTGTAGAAAACTTCTTTTGTGAAAATTTATTGCTCAACTTGAACTAGTGATTGGATTAATTTACATATATATATATATATATATATATATATATTAAAATATATATGTACATATACATATATATATTATATATAAATATTTTGTTTTATTTTAAAACACTGTAAAATTTCCTATAGGAATTTTATTTGAAACAAAACTATAAAGAATCTTCGTATGACAAATTTAAATAGTGAGGAAATTTTATAAATTTAAGTTGTTTGTAGAAGGCATTGGGGAATTTAACCCCATCGCTACCTCCCTTTAGTGGTGGGGACAGGCCTTGGCAGCGCCCTCCACACATGTGTTGGGAACGTGCTATCACAGGTAGCGCGGTCACCTCCATGCAAGGCTATGTGTGGCAGTTTGAGCTTGACGCAGTCTGTACACTCTGATTTTGGTATGAATGGTTCTTATGTTTATTTAATATATATTATATATTTATGTATATATGTTATACATATAATATATAATATACATATTATTTATAATATGAATTTTATATATTATATGTATATTTTATATATATATATATTTGGAAATTGTATTGTAATTATTTTAAAATGGAATTTGGGAAAAGTAAAATTAATTTTATAATTAAATAATATATTAATATGTAGATATATATAATTATATTTAATTATGCCGGTATTGGCATGGTGTGATGGTTTATAGGTGGCATTGTTGTTCTTGCCACCAAGGTTCAAACCCCGTTGGGGTGTTATTGTTGAATGGTTGTATCCGGTTCATAGCTCCGGTCAAAAGCGTTTACCCCTTAAAAAAATAAAATAAAAAAAATTATATTTAATTATATATATACATACTAAATATATTTATTTAATGTGTGAGTAATACAATGATTATTTGAAAAGAACGATTAATTAAATTGAAGTGATTGATTATTTTATTGATGAATTTGAGTTAATCTTATGAGTAGTTGTGAACTGAAAGTAATCATTTAGTTTAAATTCATTGTTGACCTATAAATAGGAATTATGTTTAAATGGTGTATTTTAGATATGCGATATTGATTGTTTTGGATTTAGGAAATCTAAATAATAGTGCTTTTAATTACTTGAGATTGTTTATTTTAATTTCTAGTGTTATGTAATTGGGCATGGTGGGGAATATTTGTTGTAGAGAAAATATAATTTTTCCAGATTATAATTGCAATAGGGTTGTTATTTCTATTAGTCATCTTGAAATTTCCTTGGGTAGTGCATGTAGATGGATTCAGTATTGGACATCCGTAGGGATGTGTTATCTCTTGTGTTGAGTTATTATCAGTTTGTGCACTGTCTACCCTTGGGTGTAGAATGAGTTATTGTGTTGTCGATAGGGGAGTGGCTTTCAATGAGTGCCGGGACACAAAGTGGTCCCAGGATAACTTGTGTGGAAGTCAGTGTAATCAGTGGAAATTAAATAACCTACTTTAGGGGAATGGGTAGTTAAAATATTTAACTTGATAATTAGCCTCACTCATTGGCTCAAGGGATTGTGTTAGACTTGAGATGAGTTAGGAAGTCCTGGAATGGAAAGATCATTATCTTGTCTTCTCGAAAGGTAATTGATTCCGCACTGGTGTGCATGTGGGGCCAAAGTTCATAAGAGGTTACCAGGATAACCCAAGATTGGGGTTAGGACCTTGGAAGATCTCCTTAGGATAACCAATGTAACCTTTGTGATGCCACTCCTCCTATGATAGCAGTTATTTGTTTTGTATAGTGGTTGTTCTTGATTTTTTGATTCTAGAAGCAATGTAACCCTGTGTTTGTATTTACTGGTATAGTGTGGTTTTGTACTTTGCCTATGTTAGACATAGTCAGTTGTCTTGGTTACCTGTTACTATCTCCTAGCATGAGGGTTGGGCCTACAGGTACCATATGGTTGGGTGGTGTGCTCCTTACACTGTTGAGTTCACATCCTGTTTGAGGAGCTCGTGTGGTTCTATGGATTTTTACTTCTCTTTCTCATTGTAACTATGGACACTATGTAATTGTAATCCTTATTTGTATTGAGGAGAACCCTTGTGATGTAATTGTAACATTAAGTATGATTTATTTATCATTGGATTAAATGGTTTATATTTGGTTTATATGGTGTTGTATCTATGGAAATATGCTCATTACATTTCTATGTGTTAGACTTAATTTGCAATGGATTACTGCTTTGTTGTATGTTCTTATCATGAGTTAATTCCATGTACTATGTTTGAGAATAATTTTTAAGTTTGGAATTTCACATGTAGACACATTGTGTGGCCTAGAGGATGTATGTGTTAGAGTAGTTTACTTCACTCATCATTGTTACTCTTTTTTTAAAAAAGAAAATTAGTTGTGCTTTCGCAGTGTTGCATCGTCCTCTAGGTTGCAGGACGGGGTTTTACACTTTGTGTATGAAAGCCATTGAGAGAAAATTCTAGATATACAGTGCTCAGGACAGTCAAGGTACGCACAAAAAACAATGCTTATGCAAGATCATATCAAGATAAAGGAAAAAATATGACCGGTTGATTTAAACTTTTAGAGAACAATTGTTCCTTTTAAGCCAAGAAGAGAATTGGAAAATGATATGGCTATCCATATTATCAAAGTTATGCTAGAAATTCATACTGGCCACAATTTAGTCCTATATTTCATCCACCCCAAAGGTTGGAATCTACTATGTCTATAGGATCAAAACATTATCCAATAGATGGAACAGAAGTGGGAAGCCCAAGAAGTTTGAGATCTTCCACACAATCTTAAGGTCTTGCAGACCATGGTGGACATTCTGAGCTAGAGAAAGAATGTGATGTTTGGCCTCTAAAGACCTCAAACAGAAGATCCTCCAATAGGCCAGGTAATAAGCACTCTGGCATGGTTGTTATTTAAAATATTGACTATATGACTTCAAAGGAACATGATGGAATATCAGAGAAATCAAAGCCTGAGAGTGATCGTAACCCTGAAATCGTAATTGATCTTTTTGAGAAAAAACATAAGCATGAAGGGGGATTTTGAAGAAAAAGGGGTCTCATAATAAATTTTCTAAAATTCATAATTCTAGTGAGAATAATGGAAAATATGAGGAAAGCACAGAAAATGGAGGTGAAGATGACAATTCAAGCTAGAAAATATTTTAGACATGCTTACTGAAAGGAAATGAATCATCACAAAATAAATCAATGAATGATAGTAGCAATGCTATTCATTCAAATGACCAAGCTTCACTGGAGCCTGAAATGGATGTGAACATTAAAGAACATATGATCACAAAAAATACCGATATGCAAGTAATTTTTGAATGAGAACCTAACCATGATGAGTCAAAAACTCGAAGTAGAATATCAAAGGAACCATGGCTGCTCCCTCAAAGGAGTTATTCAACTTGGGATGAAAAAATATGTTGTAATAGGTGCTGAAAGAGAGGAATTATCTATTCAAAACAAGGTAGTTATAAATGACTCAATTGTAATTTATGAACAACACAGTGAAATAAAATCAGCTCATATAGATCGACAATGGGATATAGGTGAAAATATTGAGCACACAATTAGTAGGAATGATGATCGTTTTCACACAGGGAAACATTGGTAGTATTTAGCGGATGATTCTTTCATGATTTCAACTAGATCTACACAACAAGAGTAGGCTAATATTCAATGGAAGACAGAGATAAATATGGATTCCAAGCTTCCACCCATTGGTAAAGGAGATTGTTTTTCCAATGATGTCCCTAAAAGTAATTCTGAAACTTCAATTAGCTGGGAGCCAACTAATTTGTTAATGGTGCCAGAGAGAAATATTGAAAGAGATTTTCTAGGTCAATCATGGAATCCTGCCATAGACAATGATATCCAAGACCTAGTGAGAATTGTTGATCAAAAGTATCTTGATGCAAACCTCAGTGGTGATGTGGGGGAGAAAGGAATTCTAAAAAGTCATAACAAGAATGCAAAGAATCAAATAACAGAGTCTTCATAATTTTCAAGAATTACAGAATGGAAAATATTTGAGCATTATAGAAAGAAATTCTAATGCATGAAATAGCATAGTCATGAAATAGTTATCTCCTCTCAAATGCTATTTGATATCTATGTGTTAAGATATAAAACATTTATGTTTTTCTATAGTGAAAATGTAATTAGAATTTCAACGCAATTCTTAATATCTTGCTACTAGAAACCAAACTTTGGAACCTATAGAAATACATAAACACTCGTTGCCATGACAAACAAGAAGAAAGGTAGTGCTCATGAAGGAATGGAAAATATGTATGGAGCCTTTGATATGCCCGTACTATGAAATGACATTGAATCATTTAGTAGACCATTTTTCTTCACATGGAACAACATTTTCTTGTGGAATAGTGGACGGAGATAGATCTTGTTTTAAATGACCACCTCTCATGAAATCTTCTTCATGTTATAATCTTGCTCGATCTTATCATAGTAAGGGATTATGATACAGTTGGCCGCCATTTCATAGCATCAAGATAACAAAGATACAAATATTCAAAAATCAACAGGTGAAAGAAGAGAAAATGTCTGCAAATATTTGAGGCTGCGACCATGAGGATAAAGGTCTCGTTTTGGTTGCTATAGAAACACACAACTATGTTAGTGGAATGCAAATAAATGTCAAGATTTCTATGAATAAATGAATGAAATAATAGATAGAGCATGATATATTAAATAGAACCATTTTTGCTATAGCCAGAGCTCAAAACTAGCATTTCATTTACAGCAAATGAAAGGAAATTGATTGAATATGCTTACAAAATCTTACCCTAAGTTTTCTTTGTGCCATAATTTGTAAGTAGACTCCTCTAAAGTTCAAAAATCCACCATTGGAGCCATTGGAAACCCTATGGTCAATGACTGAGAGCTTCCAGAAAGCCTAATGGAAAGAATGAATGTGTTTTTGCATCTTTCCCATTGTTTTGTTTAGGATTTGATACCCTAGCTTATGCCGATCTCATAATGTGATTTTCACCTTTGTTTTAAAAAATTGCAACACAATTAATGTGCTTGGAGTGTAGTGGCGTGGTCAAGACTTATGTCTTGTGTTTTTCCTTGTTGCCATTTGAGGACTATGACTTAGTGTTTTCATGTCTTTGAAAGTTGTAAAAGTCTTTCAAGACTTAGAGGTGTGCATTTTGACCTCCCATAGGCTGAGCTATTGCTTATGATTTTGCATCCATTTTGAAATGTGAAATGCTTCACTAAGTGATGGTTATAAATCACTTTGTCAAGTATTATCTTTAAATGCAGAAATAATGGTGAATTAGGCTTTATCATGCCTTAGGGGAGTCTGAGTTAATTTCTTCATCCTCTTGCAAGTATTTAAGGGTGTTTTAGGTGGTTATTATTTTGCATTTATTATGAAAAATGTAAAACAATTAACTTAAGTGATAGTTTATAAATCACTTAAGTCTAAATGTTACTTTTAATGCAAAATTAAATTCATTGAACTTTCAACACATGCTTTTGGAGGTTTAGTTGGAGATTTATGTCTTCCAAACATAATGGAACAATTTGAGTCATGTGATTTGCAAACACACTAAAAGTGTGAGTCAAAATAGCTTAGAGGCATGTGGAGACTTTGGAATATTGACCAACATGTGAAAGGTATGAGGGTTGTGTTTGACAATTTTGGAGGAGTTGGGACCATTTTGGAGGCAATTTTTTCAAACTTCTAGCATGACTTGGGTTTGAGCTCGAGTTTTCATCATTTTGGAGGCATTTTCGAGGAGTTGTGGAAGGTTATTTTTTGGACTTTATGCTACATCCGGCTAAGGTTTCTAGAAGGAATTTTGTGGGAAGTTGTTTCATAATGGCTTAAGTATCTCCAAACTTGAGTTTTTCATAGTTAGTTATTTCTTTCTTTTTGCGAGGCATTGTAGCGTACTTTGAAGCTTTTTTCCAGGTAGAGGATAGCATTGTGACTCAATATTAGACACATATAGCAGTATGTGACACCATTTTGATTAATGAAATTCAATTTTTACCTTCTTTGAAGCTATCTCATTGTGTGCAGTGTGGTGATTGATGAATGTTATTGTGAGTTTTGATAACTTCTTCAATGCTTGTCTCATTTCAGCACCTTTATTAGAATAAACATGTATTTCTGTAGGTTGTAAGTTGTGCACTGGTTCAAATAGTCTTTTTTTGTTGTGAAAGATTTCCTTCCCTTCAGAAATATTAAGAGAACCAAGCTTCCTTAAAAAATACTTATGCATTGATATGTTAAATATCTGCTCAGTTGTGTTAAGTTAAGCTGAGTTTTGATGAAATTGTGTGCCAAAGCAGTTGTATAGGTCTGAGAAATCCTTAGGTGCATCACCATAGGGGTTTAGTTTGTCTTTTCTAGATGTTTCTTTCTCCCTTTTTCCTAGCATGGAATAGTTTAGGTGACACCATCAAAAGGAGAGCCAACCCATAATCTAGAGGTCTACTTTCACAATAGGATACCCACAACTTGAAAGCAGTCCCATGTCACATCCAAACCTATTGAGATCTTTCAAAGCTTGATAAGGGGTGAAAATTTGGATCACTAATAGTTTTGGCATGCCCAATGCGATAGTGAAATGATTCTCAGTCCATTTTATATTTTTTTCTATTGTTGTTTGGTGTGTACAATAGTTTATTATTGCATTTTGAGGTATTCCAAATACATACATGGCAACTTCAGAAGGATATCAACTGGTTTCAAGTAAACAAAGTGCTATTATGTACTTATTTTCAAAATCAGACCTGATTTCTTGCTTTCCTAAAAATTCCAATGAATTTCTAGTCTCTTAAATGAACAAATAAGTCTCCATTTCATGGAAATATGTCATATTACTTTCCATTCCATGAAAATCATGCATGTATGACCTCTTACCATCCATATCACACTGAACAACTTGTTGGTTTTATTTCAAATAACCCTATGACAACAAGTTACCCGCATTCTTATTATGTTTCCCACCCTCCCACTCTTGCTTAATCTCAATATTAGCCAATATATGCCCAAAACCACTCTCAAGCAGGATATTCTGTTCCAAAATAGCAGTCTTCTTCTCATTTTTAGCTCCAAAATGTTGATGATATAGGGATTAGTAATATTGATAGTATATTGCTAGATTTCTATAGGCAGTTGGATGAAATCAATAGAGAACAAGATTATCAAATGCAACATTAAGAGGTTGATATGCATCAGGAGGAGTTGTCCTACTAGGCATACATTAAGAGAAGGAGATGGAGATTCAAAGGAG
Source organism: Sequoia sempervirens (assembly GCA_007258455.2). Taxonomy (NCBI): domain Eukaryota; kingdom Viridiplantae; phylum Streptophyta; class Pinopsida; order Cupressales; family Cupressaceae; genus Sequoia; species Sequoia sempervirens. The sequence continues at coordinate 48,661 of VDFB02335408.1, forward strand.
ACAACATGAGGAATGTCTTGCAAAGAAGATAGCTACAGAGGAATGCCAATGAAGGTATGAAACCCAGGTATCCCCTTCCTTTGCTAGCTTCAACTCAATTCCTCTTGCAATGTTGAATCATCTAATGGGTGAAGAGGTTCCCAAGTACAAGTTCCCTAGCTTTAGAAAAGAAGAACCTATTGAGCCATTGAGTGACCCTACCAATGAGCCTTCTACAGGTTTCCAAGTTGGAAAGGGCTGCCTACTCTACCCTTTGAGGTTCCTCCATATATTATGCAATTGGAACCATGCTCTAACATCCAAAAAGAAAAAGAAGAGCAGATTCTTAACCTGCACAACTTACTCAACATGGAGGAGACTAGAAACATAAATTTGTTGCATTTAGCTATGGAGGAGTATAGGCCACAACAACAAAAGGTTGAACAAGAAAAGGTTTCTCAAGATGTATCTTTCATTGTTTTAGCTAATGATCCTCCTACTTCTATTTGAATTAATCTAAATGTTTCAATAGTTCAGCCTAGACAGCATGAGGAGAAAGTGAAAGTGGTTGTTGAAGAAGATCATTGTATAGTCAGATTGGATGTTTTTGAGCATGCTATTGATGAAAGCGATAATATTGAGCTTTATGAAGAGGTGTGAACTAGTATAATTGAATTTTTTTATTCAAAATTGGATGACAAGGAATTGGATCTATTAGAAGAGTTTGACACTCATGTTGAAAGTCAACAGTGGGTTCACAAGTTTGAACAAGAAAATTCTTATGAACCTGATGTGCAATGTCTTCTCTAGTTAGACGAGCTTCCTTTTTTCTATACAAAAGAAATAGAAGCTGATATACTAGTTGAAAGTCTATTTCAAGAGGCTACTTCATTGAAGAAGAAAATCCTATTTTGGAGTGCATCTCTTTGAGTGATAATGTGGATTTTAAGGTTAAACAAGCTAATTTTAAGAGTCTTCCAAGAGCTGACGGCTTTGATAAGTTATTAGCTACCTTGGTGGAAGGTGATTTTTCATTAACCATGGAGGAAGAATCAACATGGAAAATCATTATGCAAGGTGAAGCCATGAAGCAAGACAACCATGAAAAGCAGGAAGAAAGAGAAGCAGCCAACAATGGTAGTTCAAAGTTTGTTCATTCTAGGGGAATGTGTTTATTATTTCATCCTCTTGTGCTAAAATATCTTCCCAAAGGGGATGAGGAGAAGGACAAACAAGATCCTCATGATTCTCAATGATTGTATCTTCTTTCGCCAAGCTACCTTCATCACTAAATGAAGAGGTATTGTGAGAAGAACAAATATGATCATCATGGTTGTATATGTTTGTATGATCTTCTATCACATCATCCACACAAATAGGAGAGATCGAAGGGGGTGTAAGTTTAATGTTATCATTGTCATTTTCACTCTCTTTTCCTAAGAGTTTTTCATAACTAGGGAATCTAGTAAATGAATGACTAACATGCTTATTGACTATCTTTTTCTTTGCGAATTTGGAGAAGATTGAGACTAACATTTGGAAAAAGTAAAATATACACGATTGAAATGCAATGTTCAGTTTTCAAGCAAGATGATTTTAGTATCCAAGGGTTCTCTAACTCTACTAGGGCTTTTCACCTAAAAGGAGAGAAATGGACCCAAAATGTAATGTGCACATTCAAAATTAATGAAAGAATGGATGGAATATTTCTAAATGAAATGATCTAAATGAAAAAAATTGAAAAATAAAGATGATAATTAATGTAAAACCTAAGAAATGAAAGGTGTTTGAAAACACATTGTGATATGCAAAAACACCTAGAAATGTGGGTAAATTGTAATAGAAATTGATGAAACTGAAGGTGTGCACCTCGAAGCTGAAAGAGTATGGAATAGAGCTTTGGAATCCTGAAAAACTTGATGCAGAAGCCAACTGAGACACTTGTGCCAATCTGGGTGACTTAGTCCCAGATCTAAAAAGCTGCTCTAGAGCCTGTTGTAGCCAAATGGGTGTTTGAATCTATAGAAAACATTGAAAGGAATGTATAGTGGGACTAATTCTCCATTAGTGGTAATTTAGTCCACTTTTGAATTTCTAAAAATTCAAAAGGGGAAATAGAAGCCCTCGGTTTACACTTTGATTCTTTACAGGTGTCCACTTCTGAAACTATGATTTGCAGGCCTGAAAGTGACTTTTAGTGGATATTTTGGCTTTGCAAGAAATGAGAGGTCTTCAAAAAATCTTCAACCTAATCTTAAATTATTTTCAAACCTTCAAAGTACCTAAATCTACAAACACACAAAGAGAGAAGGAGAAAATATTGATTGTTAGGGCATGGGGGTTTTCATTGGTCAAACCCCTCTTTAGGTAATTAAACAAAAATGGAGAAATAATGTAATGAAACATGAAACAATGGAATCAATACCTTTCCATGATGATTGATCTTGAATTTTTGTAGCAAAAGATGAAGAATCTACCCTTGAATGTCTAAAAAATGCTATCTTGATGACTTGGAATGTTAAAACCCTAACTTGCTTGACTTGAGAACATGATGAATGATGAATGAATCATGATTAGTTATGAATTAGGGTTTAGAGGATTGTATTTATAGGAAATCCACCCAATTTTCCCATTAATTTGATCCCTAAGGCCAACATGAAAAAAAAAAAACTTAAATTCAAACTTTTCCCACTTAACACTCAAAAATAACCCAAATGGGACCAATTTTCCACTCAGGGTGACTTAGTCCTACCTAGTAGGGACTCATTTGCCCAAATGGGTGACTTAGTCTTAGAGGGTCCATTTTTCCAACTAGAATGTTGGGGAATGAGGAATTTTAGTTCTTATGTTGATTTCATTGGGTATTTGATCAAATTATGCCTTGGGATGCACAATATGGGACCATTGGGGCCTATTAATGATGATGTAAAGGTCATTTAGGGCTTGGGACACAAATTTCAATGTGAAAGTGTGATTAAATACACTTTTTGTCATTAAAATGAGGTCCACATAGCCTAGAAAGGCACAACATCCAATGTAAATGTGTAAGACATATTACAACACTAGATCAAAGTTAATTTTAATTCACAAGCCTTTTGGATTGACGTGATAATGCTATTAAATAAATTTAATATCATTGAATTGGGGGAAAGATAGGTCCATTCAGTCTAGAGAAGTGTGAAAGTCATTTTCAACACTTTACAACACCTTCAAAAGATGTTATTTAAATGCAATTTATGAAGTTTGCAAGGGTCGAAGACCTAGTGTGGATGTGTAAAACACCTTACAACACAAAATCAAGGCTTCATTAAGTCCAATTTGTCAATAATTATTCTTGTTTCAAGCAAGGTATACACATTTTGGTGAGATATGAACCCTCAATTTTCTCTTCATGTGCCTGTGTTGAGCCTTTTTTGCCCTCAGATCAACTCTGATACCATATGAAAACTCTATTGCAGTTACTGATTATTAATCTCCTATCTTTACCAATTATTTTACTTCTAAAAATTAATTCATAGCAAATATTGAGAATAACACAACAACAATTTCACAAATAAAAATCATAGGAATAGAGAAAAAATATGCAAAACAATCAACATGATATTTTTGGACAAATTGTCGCTAGAAAAACCCCGAAGAGAAAACTATTTCAGTAGATTAGGAATTTTATTATACTTCAACAAATCAAGAGTTACATAAACTACTTGCCTCTTATTGGAAAATATTTGGCAATATTTCTCTTCACATCTATTGGAAATTAGAGTCTCTATGAAGAATTTCTTCGGAAAGTCTTCCCTCAATTTCTCCTACTAAAATTTCACTTTTGGTGTATCCAACACTATCACTGTGCCCTTCCTATCACTACAAATCTGTTTCAAGAATGTGTTCTCCAAATTCCCATTTATTCCCTTTTATAATCTTCTTAGTGAGCAAACAATGATCATTAATCTCAATCAATTGCTAAGATTATCTTGATTCTAACTAACCACTTTCTAGAAGTCTCCAGAGAAACCAATTAATTTAATATTTTCAGGTATGCAGACAAATGTCTGAGCTACACAAACTAATAGGGAGGATGCTGGGAAAGATTGTAGGATTTGGCAATTTACACTAGCCATTTGCATTTTCTTGAAAACTTTTTATTTTGTGGATATCATGCAATTATCTTTGAGGCATTCAAACAAATAGTTCATGTCTAGAGGATGCTAGGAAAGGTTGTATAATTTAGCTTTACACTCATTGTTTTCATTTTCTTTAAAGTTTTTAAAATCCTAATCAACGAATGTATGCCATGTATATTTTGCAATCTTCTCATTCCATGAGATGACATCTCTTTGAAGAATTCTATCAAATAGTTAATGTGCCTTATTTATGCTTCCTCATTTTGTATACATGTCTACTAGCACAGATGCCAAAAAGTTTTCTATAAAGTGTTCATGCACTCCAAGCTTTCTAGAATGAGTTTACATCTTATATTTCCAAGTAATTGGTGCAATGCAGGTGCATATGTGTGCATATATATCTACACATAAACTTATATGTATATCTGTGGTAATTTGTAGGTATAGAAGCAACATTAAATACTTACAAACATATTTGTTATAATCTTTTAGAATTTATAGTAAATCAAATTATCTTTTCATTAAAAAATTATTTATGATTTTAAAAGGATAGTACATAATTATACATTTTTTAAATTAAATCCCATGTACATTTGATGTAAAGGGTGCAAATACATGTTGTCATTGTGGCTACATGTGTGTGAATATTATATGAATGCATGTGCATGGATATAAATGGAAAGTATTCTTGTAAATAGATATGTTGGCTAGACTTGATGACTATCGTATTTATGCATTTTCTTTCTTAAAATACAATATTTTTTGTTGGAAGACTATCACATATATAGAGATATTTTGGGAAAACCTTAAATAATCTAAAGTATTTAATGTATAAGTATAAGTATTGTATGATGTTTTCTTCTTTAGAATTCTCAGTCAAACTAAACTAATTCAACTCCATATCAACCATTTTCTCTTGTTTGAAAATTCTAGTATTGTGTTAAATCATTGCATTTACATTTTTGGAGTCAATCAATTAAAACCAAACTGCATATCTTTCTTGAGGATTTACATTTTGTCTAATAGTTCTCTTTCCTTGTCTGTGGTATATCTAATCATTATTGAATAGTTTTGAGGAATTTTTCCACACAAAACATATGTCTTGTCTAATCCTAATAACTAGAAGATTTGGTCAAGTATGAGTAGCAATGCAGAGGGTAGGTGTATTAGCATGGACTCTCAAGATGCAACAAACCCTTGTTTCATAGGTATTAAAATAAGAAAATCCACTGTGAAGAGTATGTCAAGATTTCTAAAAGAATTTTACTTTATTTTATTTTTTATTTAATTTTTCAAAACTTGGGTCAAGGTAATAATGAATCAATTAGTACTTGCATTGTCTTAATTAAGAGACATGCAACAAATCATAGGGTTGCACTCTTACCCTCTAACTTCATATGTTTATGTAAAATAGGTGCAATAAACCCTTGTTTTGTAGGTATTAAAATATGAAAACCCACTATTTAGAGTATGTCAAGAAGTCTAAAAGAATTTTACTTTATTTAATTTTTTATTTAATTTTTCAAAACTTGGGTCAAGGTAATAATAAATCAATTAGTACTTGTATTTTCTTAATTAAGAGACTTGCAACAAATCATAGGGTTGCACTCTTACCCTCTAACTTCACATGTTTATGTAAAATATAGACACCATTTAATAGGTTCTTTGTATGCATGGGGTTGATATTAGGATTCCATATCTAAAAATTTCATTTCCAATCATGATTTTATTGTGTAGCTTCAAAATTTTAGATTTCAAACCCTTAGATTTTTCTAATTTAGAAAGTTGTGATTTTGTTCCTTCTAAGTAAAAGTTGCAGTCTATTTGATATTTTGTAAATTTGAGAAGAAAACACTACAATAGTCTCTCAAGCAAGTGGATTGATCACTCACTATTATGGTTTAGTTCTACCATTTTGATTTCTTATTTAATATATTTAAATTTACTAAAAAAATTGGTGTTCACTTAAAACCCTTCTAAATCCTTTTCATAGCTTTTAGTGTTGGTTTTAATTATTTAAAAGTATCTACCATGGTAATTATTCTCTAAAATGATAGTATTAGAAATAAAAATGGTTGTGGAATTATAATGAAATTAAATATGTATATATTCTTATATTGTAATGTATAATCTACTTCCTTAAGGTTTCCATTATTTATTTTTTTATTATTGTAGGTTTGAATGTATATCTCAATCAAGCTTATTAGTACTTGCCATTGGCATAGTACTATTGTAATGAGATTGATTTTTTTTAATTAACTAGTTAGTAATAATTTAGTTTTCAACCAATCACAAACAATATTTAAAAAAAATTAAAATAAAATTCTTTTTTGTAGTGTCAACTTGTAAAATATTTAACTTTACAAATTATTAAAATTATTTCTTGTGCATATGATTGGTTAAAAAGTTATGTGTGTTATTGACCTAGGGAAAGCAAGGTAAACATTTTTTTAAAGAATGATTTTTCATTTTTTGCTTTATAAATCATATCATTAAATCTTATGTTACTTAGTTTGACTTTTTTTAAGAATGTAATGGTTATTTTTTTATTAAAGAAAATCTCAAGAAAATCAATTAACTATTTTATAGAGATTTGATTCACACAATTAAAATAATAAAATAAAATAAAAATTGTATTATTCTTTCCATTAGACTAATATTTTTTTTATCTATGTTTTTAATATTTTATGCTATAATTTAATTTTTATATGATTTCCTTCTTCTTTTAATTAATAATTTTTTTCCATGATGTATATTTTTATATTAATTTATATATATAGGTTCTCCAAAAAAAAATATAACCTATATTATTTTAAGTCTTTATTATATATAATATACAACCTATTTTAATATAGATAATATTAATTTATATTGTAACCTATATTAATGTAGAATTTATATATATTATTTCTATTTATATCTTATGTTATTGAAGGTAATATTTTGTAGGTAAATAAGTTAATCTACATTGTGTAGGTAATATATTTATTTATATTAAACATTTATATTAACATATATTCAATATGTTCTTTTTTTTGTAGGTTCTTCTTTAATCTATATTTTTATATATTATATAAATTATTATGATTTTATCTATTTATATTAATATATATTATAGGTTATATATATTATAATCTATTGTATATTATCCATATATTTTTTTATTTTAATTGAATCATTTAGTTAATTTTCCAATTTATATTTTATATAAAATCTCATCTTTTTTCTTTTTTCTTTGGTTAAATTCTTATTATTGTTTTAAGTTTTAGTATATTTTCCTTTATGTATTCCTTCATTTCTTTTAATAATTTTGGTAATTGTTCCTCAATCATTTTTTTATATAATTCATCTTTATAATTCTCTTAAGATATCTAACCTTTAACCTCTTTTTATCCATTTATTTATGTTATATCATATTATTATATTATTCACTCTTCTGTTATGCCTTCATCATTTTTTGCCTATTTTCACTTTTACTTCTTTTTCAATCTCCCCCCTCCCTACTCTCTCCCACCACTTAACTCTTCTTAAGGTCATTTCTACAATCATATTCTTCATTATCCTCTTCCTATGATGAATCATTGAGTTAGGGTTAGGGTAAGGTCATTAGAGTTATTTATTCATTGTTTGAGACATTTAACTTTAACCTTTTTTGATCCATTTATTTATGTTATATCATATTGCTATATTATTCATTCTTCTATTATGTCTTCATCATTTTTTCGCTTATTTTCACTTTTACTTCATTTTCCAATCTCCACCCTCCCTACCCTCTCCCACTAGTTAACTCTTCTTAAGGTCATTTCTACAATCATATTCTTCATTATCCTCTTCCTACGTGAATCATTTAGTATGGTTAGAAACGTCAATTCAAAATAGCATACATAGTTTAATCTAGAAGTATTTACTCTATCATTCATAGACTTTGAAAAAATTATACTATCTATAATAATCGATTCATTAATATTTAACCATTATTGATTTGAATGAAGAGATATAGTTACACTTGTATCAAATCTGATAATTTAATATTAATAATAAGAGAAGAACCATTACCAACATATAATATCTAACTCTTAATGAATTTTAGTATATATTATATTTATTTAATTTATAAAATTTATTTAATATACAATAATTCATAATATAACATTTATTAAATATGCTATTTATTTAAAAGTTAGTGATAAAAAATAGGTTTATAGGTATGGATAGTGTTACAATCATAGTAAGGGTTAGAGATAGGTCTAGGGTTAAGATAATGGTTTAAAATTTATTGTTAGGATTAGAGTTAGGGATAGGATTAGGGTTAGGTTTATGGATAGAAGTATAGTTAAGGTATGAGTTAGGATTAAGATTAGATCATTAAAATAAACATTTAATAATACTAAAACACTATAATTAACAAAATTTACATTTATTTTTATTCACATTAATGTTTAACTTACATTTAATTTTTATCAAATCTAAAAAACAATAATTACAATACTATTAAGGAAAGTACTAGCCACTACGTGGCACTTGTTCTTAGAGCTATAACACATTTGGCTACTATATGCATAGTTAATGATTCTTAAAGGGAATCACTTCATCATTAGCAACAATATAGATTATGCATAGCTTGAGTCAAAATTCTAATAGATAATAGAGAACATGCATTTGTATCTCTTAGAATATAATGGTTGAAAAAATCTATTATGCAAATTATTTTTACAGAGTTACGTATCACCTATTATTAATGTAGTTTTTTTTACTTGAAAATTTGCCAATTTATTTTCATAATAATTCTTTTAGAGTCGCCTATTGTTATTGTAGTTTTTTTCACTTGAAAATTTACCAATTTATTTTTATAATATTATTATTTTATTGCATTGGTATCAAGTTATTTGAGTATGTTTTCAAATTATTGATTGCATTTATAAGTTACCATTATTATTGTTGTATTTTCTATGGTTTATTAATCTTTATATTTTATCAAATAATATGGATAATTTTTTTGTGGATTGATAATTTTTTTTTATTGAAAAATAGCTTGGATTTAATGAAAAAGGTTGATGAACTAGTAACCTTGTTAAATATTATGTCAAAATATGTTAACTAGCTACTAAATTTATCATCTAGATTTTGATTACTAGTTTTGTGGGTCTTAGAATAACAATTGTAATTCATTTGAGATTTTACTCTATATTAATAGATGTTAGGATTTATTCCATAATGACAATTGTAATTCATTTGAGATTTTACTCTATATTAATAGATGTTAGGATTTATTCCATAATGCTTAACTATGGTTTAGCTTGATGATTGAAATTACTCAATCATAAATGTTTCTAATAAATTGTTAGTTTAATACTTTTCATGGCATGAGGAATATGATAGTTGATAGTCTTAGTAAATTATTTGACACTTTAGTTTCATACATATACGTTGTAGTAGCTATTTATGATAGCCTATGGTAGATCTTTAGATTAATTGATAATGGGCTTGAATTTTTGCAAGGAACTATAGTAAATGGTAAGTTGTATTGTGTTATTTTAAAATTAGAATAAATAATAATTACATTAATTATGCTTGGGTAATTAATATAGTTAAGTGACCACGTTATCATGATAGTCAAATATAATTGTTAGATTAATTGAAAAGGTAAAGTGTCATTTAATATTAGTTCATAATTTATTTAAATATGCTAGTCATCAGCATGGTTCCATTAAACATTGGTAAGTGGTCAAATAGAGATTCATCATTTGTATAGTCATTGATTCAATATATTTAATCTTAGATGGGATTTACATCATTTAAGAAAATTAACCATTTTTCATTCTCTCTAACTAATTACTAATTGGAATTCATTAGAATTGATCCACTAAAAAAAATTCATAGTTTTTCCCTAATTATCAATTTATTATAAATTGAATGATCTTATTTATTATTTTGAAATGCCATTAACTTATTTTCACCTAGGTTACTATTATTTGAATGGATTTTACTATATTGACGATTACTAAAATGTGTAGATTTATGTACATTCCTATTTGAAGGGTAAGTTTGGTGAGTATTTTCATGTAATATTATTTTATTTGGATAAGTTGTGCATATGAATAATTATGTAAATGATTATGTATAGTTATATAATTTCTTTTCATAGTCTTTGTAGTGGTTTGTTTTAAGATGACTTATCTTCAAAAATATATTTTGTAGGACTTGGGTACTAGATTCCCAATAATAAAACGAATAACCAATTGAATAAAGAAAAGAAAAATAAAATCTTAGGTTTTAGCTAAATCAATAAATATTCACCATCATATTAACACCAAAAACATCATTGGAGTGTTTTGATAAATTAGATTCATAATTAATTTTATGGCCCTATTCCACTTGAGTGGGTGGTAGTCGAGAATGAAATTTCTTGGGAAATTAAAGCCTAGAAATGGTTGCATACCCACTCACACAATTAGATGAAACATAGATTAGAAAATAAAACTACATATATACTCCTTGATCCCATTTAGAAATGGTGTATATAAGTAGTCTGATGAATGAAGGAGGTTCCTAGTATGCAAGAGATCAAGTATGAGGTTAGAGGGTGTCAAAGACAAGCTATGTTAACTTAATTAATATTACAGTTTTAATCAATAAAGATAAGCATTTGATTTAGGGGGGAAGTTAAAATATCTAACATAAATAATAAGTTAAATATATATTTTTCTACTTAGAAGAATCCTATGGATGGATAGATTGACTCCTAATGTAATTAGATAAAATTTTGAAGTGAGCTTCAAGCATTTCTTATATATATTTATACTCCAGAACTCAGTGACCTTGATACACTCCCAACAGGGGAGTGTAGTTTTTAGAGAGTGAGTCAAGACTAGAATGATCCCAATGATTCTAAGTCTTTGGAAAGAGATTATGCCTATCCTTATGGATAAATTCATACCTTTTTGGGTAGACACCTATCTTAGATGGATTGACAAGTGCATATCCTTTATAGATGAAATTTTATCTTGTATGAATAGATGCCTATCCTAGATGGGGAAATTCCTACCTTTTTTGGATATAAGTACCTAAGTATATAAATGAATGGACACCTAATAACTTGGAAAATATAATAAATAAATAAAACAAAATTATTTTTTGTTACAATGGATGGTTTATTACAAGTATTGTTGGATGTTTGATTTTTCCAACTCACACAAGAGTAGATATTTCATATTCAATTGTTCTTGTTTCTAGGTATAACATCGAGCCATAAAATAATCACTCAACACATCCAAGAAGATATTGACATATGTGAAAGGTACTAAAATTTTTGGTATTCATTATTATACTTTTAAAATATTGAACTTGTTGGTATTAGTGATTATGATTAGGGAGGTAGTTTGGATGACTAAAACTTTACATCTAGTTTTTAGTCTTTATTAATCATCCAATTGCTATGTTATTTTTGGAATCTCTATTCTATTTTTAAATATATTATAAGTATTTTTTCTTTCTATTCTATCAATTGGTTTAAGGAATAGGGCCTATTCAAATATATTTAGTTCAAGGAAAATAAAAATTCCTACATGTAATATAAGCCATAATATTGGGAGATCACCAACTTTGAACTTCTAAATTATTTTAAAATATTAGTTAGTTTAATATGATATTGGGTCTTACTATCTAATTACTTGGAAGAAAGATATTTTAAATTATTTATTCATTGCACATAATTAATTATTTCAATCTTACTTAAACATTCGCTATATTACTAAAGCCTAGTGCCAATCATCATGTGTCAATAAAATCAAATCCCCCATGAAACATCCCTTGTTTATTAGATAGAATGAACTATTTATTTGAAGGATATCTTTCCCCTCTTGAGTCTCGTACTTCTCATTACCTGGGCATATTCTCTTTGGTTGGTCATATTCATAATACTGAAAAAAGCTTGGATCCCTAAGAAGGTGAACAATATTGATAAATGGTATCTTCTCCTTTTGGGTTTGTTCAAAACTACTACTAATGGATTTTCAAGGGGTAGTCTAGGGGTAGCCATGATTGGAGGAATAGGGAAAAATAGTCAAGGTTTGGTGCATTTATTTTTCATTATCCATATGGAAAAAATTACTAATAATCATATGGAGGCTCATGCTCTTCTTTTTGTCTTTGCTAAATCGTGTGAATTGGGATGCAAAAAAATAATTTGTGAGTTGGATTCTATGATTTTGGTGGCTTTTTTGAATAAAGAAATGTCTAATATAGGTTCCTTGTAGTTGAATTCTCTTGTTGAGCAGATCTTGTGGACTTGGTTCCTAATTTTGATTCAATTTCTTTCCTCCATATTGTTTGGGAATGGAATAGGGTGGTTGATTGTTTGGAAAAATGAGCCTCTGAAAATGTTGGTAAGTGGAATGTGTCTAAGTAGGGTTCTCTACCCTTGGACAAATCCAAGATTCTTCTTCAATTAATTCAGTATGAGCAAGATTAAGTTCTCGTTTTCAAATTTTGGTGCTGGTCCTATGCATCCTCCCCTGATTGTTATATTATGAGGAATTGGTAGTTTCTATTGATACCCCTTTGGATTTTCCTTCTTAATACTTTATTGATAGTGATGACTTTTTAAAAATCTCTATATTATATTAGAATATAAACTTTCTTTTATTGATATAATTTTATCTCTTTGCTCTTGAATTTTTTTCTTTTCCATGTATTTTTTAATATGAATACATGGTTCTTACTAAAAATAAAAATAAAAAAGGTTTATTGGCATATGGGTAAAGAAAATAATAGAGTATTAGAACATAAAAAGTTGAAGAATTGTTCGATTCACTATAAAACAACTGATGGAAAAAAAATAAATTATACCTCTATTATATTTGCATTTACAGTGCTTGGGATTGATGTCTAGCCAAAAGCCCAGAAATAGAAAAGTGACAGCGCATCCTCTCGCCACAACGGTGGCAACTGATAAAGTGGCTGGTCTAGGTTGTGATGATAATGTAAATGTCTCTTGTTCTTACAACGGTTTTGTATAGTGGCCCTTCAAATAGCAAATTTTCCAAAATTTACTAGATCATACATCATCCAAAATCACCACAGCTGGGTTGGGTTGACAAAAAGAATCAATTCTTGCAGCTTCATATGTCCATCTTTTAAATTCTGAAACCTGAGCTCTTCTTTCCAAAAACCTCCCACATAGTCTCTATAATTCTCTCCAGGTTTGCGGACTGTGAGACAGTGATGCAAATTACATTATCGCTGAAGCATCCTGCCATCCATGAGGAAGCACATTTATTTTAGATTAATTATCTTACCATGCACTAACATATCTAATCAAATCTAAACAGGAGCACCATTATAGAGACATCTCTTCGATTTGAGAATCATTCAAGACAGCCAATACTAGAGTAGTTATCCCCTGCATTTGACACCTCGCTTTGGAAAAACAGTCCCCTCAAATATCTAATACATTGGTCCAATCCCACATAAAACTGAGATATTCCAGAAACATCACATGCAGAATCGTCTGCCATTTGAGAACCGTTGATAAATTGAATCATAGCCATCTTTCAAGCTCTTTACAAATGGTTAATTTCTTCTGCAATTTGGAATTGGAGAATGCTTATCTAAGCTTTACTTGTTTAGAGAGGATATTTGTGTATATCATTGATAAAGGATTTAGCCATGGTCATTTCTCAACTCTTCCTTTTTGCCACAAAGGGGTGGGCTCCTTCATAGTATGACAAGATTAATCCAGGCCTTTTAGTTGGCTATACTTTGTTCACTGCTGTTGGCATTAATACCACCGAGTTGGTTCTACATATTAAATTGGGCCTTTCAAAATTAATTATAACTCTTAATCTTCACTTGTATAAAATCTTCGACCTTCATAATGATCTACTTGCTTCTTTATTCAGTACAATATCTATGCTTAATGGTGATAGTTTTTATCTTAAAAATTTGAATTTCTCCTTTTTAATAAATAATTATTTTTAATAATAAAGATTATTACTTGGTTAAAAATAAAAGAATATGATCGTGAACAACTAATATTCTTAAAAAAAATGTTTTTTAAAGTTTCCAACAATAAGATTAATATTTATTAATATGTATGATTAAAAATGAAATTGTAAAAAGCCCTTACAAAACCACAGATTTCGATGATGAATAGGAACAAATAATATTTAACCACTGATCCTTCGGCCCTTAAGAGAAAGGAAGAAAATATTTATTTAATTATTGCTTAAAAATAGGAGAGAAAACAAAATCAAAGACCAGCGTACGTGAGAGGAAATTATGCATATCCTAAAAAAATTAGGAAGCAGAACAAGATGAAACAGATATTCAAGACAGACGGCAAAACAGCTGAAATTCTCACTTGAATTATTAATCAACGATATTACATAATTATAGACACAAATATCTCAATTATCTTTCAATAAATCTACTAAGGATTTTGACAGATAATTGTAACTAATTGATGACAAACTAGAGACTATTGACAGTAAACTGAAAATCAAATACACCTCTACAATAACTATTCACATATATTCCTACATATTGACACGCGAGCACAATTCTAGTATGACACGTATTTAACAATGGCCGCGCAACTGAATCAGGGCGTCGACTTATACGTCTCCTTCTTCTGTGAGCAGCATCCATTGTCTGGAATGTCGCCGCCGCAACTCCGATGCGATGGACACTGTGACTGTATCTTATCCACGCTTGGGATGAACTTAGCGTGGTAATTCTTATTCGCAATATGGGTACCGAGATTGTGCCTGCCAGAGACATTGACAATACATATAACGAAAAGGAGGAGGATTGTCAATTTCTTAAGCGTTGAGTTGTACATTATATTCTCAGCTTGCCCCTTGCAGGAGAAACACAGATTCACAACTGGTACGTTATGTATAGCTCCGCAACAACGAATGATGCGACTTGATATTTATGGAGAAGAATAAACACAGATGTTGCTCTAATGATTTAGAGAATAAACGGTTAAATGGTTTTTTATAGAGCTAATAGATGCATCGTGAAGTTTTCGCGTTAGTTTCCATGAAGTCTGTAATGAAAGCGGAAGGAAGATACGGGGGTTTAGTCGTAGAATTGCATATTACTTTGCGTATACGCTGAGAATACTCATTCCTCTTAACATTTGCTGTGTTTTTAATAAAAGGAAAACGTGTATGATATCCATGCAAAAACAGGAAATCACATAGAAGAAACATTTAAAGGAGAAGCTGCTTAGCACTACACGACAGTAAACTTTAAATTGGGAAGAAATTACTGTTTTTGAAAAGTTTAACAAGTGGCTACGTTCGTTTTATTGACAATTCTGAAATGGTGGATGATTCGACGTTCTGTTATGATAATGTGCCCGGAAAATCAAAGTTTTACGTGGGGTTGGAGAAGTGTATTGGAATTTTCAAAGCGCTTTCGTTTCACTGCCAGGTGTCTGGTCGTTGTTTTGCATTGATCGGAGGAAGCGGGAAGACGACTATCGCATGGCTACGTTCAAATAACACACTAAACATTGACTGGTCTGGTTAGCTGGTTGTCTCGTGCGGATCCCTCCTTACTAACTCTTTTGCCAGTTTTTGTTTTAATCCGTTCTAACTGCGTAGGAAATATTCGAGATCCTACGCACAAAATAACAAAAGTTGCAGATTGGGATTATATATATATATATATATATATATATATATATATATATATATATATATATATACATATATTATATTACATATTATTATATATATTTATTATATTTTTATATATCATATAATATACACATAAATATAATATGATATTATTTATATATCAAAGTATATATAATATATTATTAATATATCACATAATATAAGATATAATATAGATATAAATATAATATAATATTATTTATTATATTATATATATTTTATTATTTATATAGTAGTTATATATAATATATATATATATATATATATATATATATATATATGGTGAGGGCACTGGTTTGACTGGGTGAAAGAATCTTATTGTAGGCAAGTGGTCACAAGGTCTAATCCCTTGTAGAGGGCATGTCACACCATCACCATTCACATTGAAAAGTTTGTCCAATGTACAATATAATTTTTTAATATATATTATATAGTATATAAATAAATAATATAATATGCAAACAATATATAATAAATAATATATATTGTTCGAGAGGATGTGATATTTTGGTCACACTTGGAATAGATAAGTAATACTACAAATCTCGTTCCTCTTGAAGCATGGATTATGAATTGACTTTTTGGAGGTTACTTAGTTCATTGTGGTTATTCCCAACAACTTTTGGCATTGTTTGGATGGGTTTCATAATGATACTAAAGGTTTTATAAATGAAATAGTTAGATGGTTATAAGAATGAGAGATGGTTGAGCACATTCTAGTCTTGAGTTGCATATGCACTTGTTTGCAAGTTAGATGATTTTATCAAGGTTTTGGTTTTTCTTTCTGATACTTACATTACTTTTGATGTAGTAAGATTTTGCCTTTTTTATGTATTTATTTTATTGAACTCAATTATGCTAAAATCAACCTTAAATTGACTCCCTATCTTTTTAGTCAATTTCTTACTTATTTTCTCTCCCTAATCTAGAGATTTTAAGGCATGTCTAATGAGAAAGTTCCATGTGTTCTCTTTTAGATAGAGTTTCTTAATATACCCTTTTCATTCTAGAATTATTTAACATAACTACTTGTTTCTCTAGGATTTGTCAAGTGTTTCAAACTAAATAGGTTCTTCTTGACTTGATCCTAAATTAGGGTCTTTATAGAAGTGTATCTCTCCAAAGGATTCAAAGTAAATAATACACATCTGAATTGAACAAATTAAATACGCTCAATATGTTCTCTATTTAAATTTTTCCTATACTTACTATCAATTTTAATATTTTGAGCATAAGAAAGGATTTCTCTTTGGCTTCTCCCCATCCTAATCCTAGCTTTCAACCCACTTCTAGGTATCTACCTATTGTAAAAAATGAAGAAAGTTTGTCTATAGTTGTGAGTTAAAAATTCATGAACCCTAGTAACAATGCACCCCCAACTAAGCCATCCTTAGGTTATGGGGTTAGCTCTTAAAAAATTAAAGTATCATTTAGAAACCTCTATACATAAGAAAAAAAATTATATCCCCTCATAGAGAGATGTTTGGTGAGACAAAATTATCTCAAGTGCCATTAATAGTGTCACTTTTGGCATCTCAAGAAGTCACTATTTCCTAACATAGTTCCTCACCTCTAACTACAAAATAGAGATAAGTCAACCTACCAAGGCACATGGAAGAAGGATAATATGTACCATGAAAATTATGCTCTATCTAGCCTTCCATTTAGATAGAGAGCTTTAGTTCAAATGAAGAATTTTGATAGGATAGTTACTTAGCTCTAAATAAACTATATAATAAGGAGATGAATCTTGACCCTCATTCATAATTTTTATTTCTAAAAAAAATAGATGTGTAATGAAATTCCCATACATGTATTTTATTTATGGAGCTCATCATTTTTTCCAAGTCTAGACATTCCCTAAATAGAATCTAGGTTAAAATTTCTAGTTTTTTTTTCTTTTTATAGCATGTTGTGTTATTTTTCCTTCTAGTACTTTTTGTGTAGCAATCATGAAGTAGGTCATAGTGGAATTTTTACCTTTCTCTCTTGTACATGGTATTAATAGTTAGTTAATTATGGATGTGAATCCCCCGCAAAATAATTGTTACATACTCTTTTCAATAGTAATAATACTTCATTTGTAGTTATTAATCTTTGCATTGAATGATGCTACTCTAGATATGGATTAAAAATTCAATACCTACCACCACTTGGATTCTTTACAATGGTTTTAATAAGATTAAAATGACTCATGATAAAATATGTGGCAATGTCTATGGATTGGATAGCTAGTAAAAAAATAATAGTACTTTATGCACAATAACTTAGAGTTGTATAATCCTAACATTGATCACTAATATGATCATATGATATGACACAATCAATAAATATTAGTGTGACAATAAATTATGTCCTTAAGTGTTATGATAGAGCCATGCTTTCCACTCAACTATTCTTTTATTTTTCTATCTATTACTCTTTTCCTATGGATCCTTTATCAAATATTTCCCTTTCTAACTACTTTCCAATATGATTATATATTGAGTTAATTTTTTCCAAAAACTTAAGGAAACAAAGAATATTTTTCTAAACATATCAATTGTCACTCATAAGGCCACATCAACTCATATTCAATGTGTTTTAAATTTGGATTTATCCCCAATGCATGAGAAAATTTTCATAAATTTGTGAAATGACACTATCAATCACACATCCAACACTATTTTCATAAATATGTATACTAGTTTATTAATTTCTACCACTACTCTTATGAGGCTCCCACCTTGGAAATCCACCAATACACCACTACTTTACTAGATTAGGCAATTAACTTAGACTATTAGCTTGACATGGATATGCTTACCTATTAAAATAAATTTGTAGATGACCACTCTTTTGATGGTGCCCAAATTGATGATTGAATTCACTAGCTTAAGATTATAGACAAGACCTTCAAGAAACTTTCTAGGCTCTACAAGCTTGTCATAAATTTGAGGAAGTATGTGTCTCAACCTTTCCTGAAAAGGTAACTATTTATATTAAGTTAACATTTGAGCATTAATTAATTCAAAACTTTCCCCAAACCTACAAAAGAACCAAAAGAAAATGTTGGTAAAGTTTCAACCAAAGATCATGTCTAGTTTTCAAGATATTAAAGTTTCCTTTTTTAAAAGTTTCAAAGTTATTTTTAGGCACTTAGAGGTTGTTTTTAAGGCACAAAAATGGTCCTAACTTGAAAAGTGTGATAATTATTAATAGATAATTCTATTATCTTTTGAATGCTTCAAAAAGTTCTTTAACAAAACTCTCAAATCAAAAGTTATGACCTTTGTAAGTTGATTTTCTTGAATTGAGAAATATAAAAATATGTTGGACATAGAAAAAATTATAAGAGGGAGTTACACATGTTGGTGTATGTTTTGAATCGTCATAGTTGATATTTGATTGGAGAGAAGTTGGAAAAAAATTTTTTGGTGGTTTTAGATCATGGTTTTGTAAAGACTATTTGATGGTTTCATGTATTATATCTCCTATGTATTAGATGTTTGAGATGGAGGCTCTATGTGAGAGTATTACAAATGTTGGGTTTCCTCCATATCTCTAATTAGTGATACTTTTGAGACATATTTCTCTACAAGTATATTACAATCTTGTTTAGTTTTGAATAATATATTGGGTGTCCTTTGGAGTGTGTGGTTTTTCTCTTGAAAGGGTTTAACCCATGTAAATCACTATGTTGTGTATGAATGATATTTATATTTATTTTTTATAACTATTGTAAATATATTAAGCTCTATTGCTCTACTGTGTGGAAATTTTTTTCAATTTTTTTTGTTGTACTGTAGGCCATGGAAAATTTGGGTGGGGGGGCCTAGTTGGCGCCCCCTTCCAGGACTTTTTCCTCCTCAACAGGTGACAATGTCAATTCCTTGACTCTGTCTACTTGCTCTTCTAGGTCAAAATTTTGTGTGGGGGGTGCTTTTCCTCGAGGTGAAGGTAATGTTAGCATTAATCATGAAGCTAACTTTTCGATGTTGAAAAAGAATAAAAAGTCATATGTAGAAAAACTTGTGGGCTTCTCCTCTACTTTGAAAAGGGTCTTGTTCTCCCCTTCGGTGTTAAAAATTTGTTGTGTAGTGGAGGGGTTAGAGGTTTCTATCCGTGATGAAATTATGGATAAATTTGTGGCTAGCCTCCAAATGTCTTTAGTTGGGAGGTGTGCCATAGAAAAATGGCCCATTGTCATTTTCATGGTTTTTTAGGCCTTTCTTCACGATGCTTAGTCTATTTTGCTTTGATTTATTGATGTAATATGGCTTGAATATTCAGATTTAAGTCCTTAAAATTCAAATAAGATGTCTTGTGAAGGTGTTGTGAAGTGTTGTAAAACATTTATACACTTTTCTAGACTCTACTCATTACAATTCACCTAAAAATATCCTTTTCATCACTTATCAAGTCCTTTTATGAAGTGTTGTAAAGTCACTTTTCTAGGCATAATTTCACTAATTACACCTTTCTTATGCTTTATTTGACCCCTTTATGTCCTTATAAGGCTTAATTAAGTGTATTTTTTAGTGTAAACCTAACAAATAACATTAAATGTGACTTAATTCCTGACACCCATTTTCAAGCCTAATGTAGCACCCATTCGCCATGGGTTGCGAATGAGTCCCTCTTGGCTCTAAATTCAAAATATTTCAAATTTTGTTTCGGGTTTTTATTCAAAATTACTTGATGTCAGCCTATGATGAGGTATCATCAAGTTACTATGGCACAAGAGTGTATAAATAAGTGTTTTTCTCCTCATTTTACATCTCCTACAATCTTCTAACTCTTTCAAGCATTCAACTAGAATTTGAGCACTTTACATCCTATAATCAAGCATCAATTAAGCATTCAAGAGTAGCCATTGACATATCTTCAGATTTTCTTCAATAAGGGTTTGGTAAGTTGATAGAATTTGCATGTTATTTATTTATCATTCTCTTTCATTTCATTATTTCATTAAGGGTTTGATTACCAAAGTGGGATTTGACCAAGGAAAATCCCTATAACCTAACCCTTAGCCATTTTCCCCCTTTTGCATGTGTGTTTGAAGACTTGTGTATGTAGATTTGACAAGCATTTAGGTGTTGAAAAGTGGACAAGAAGTCAACATCTTATTTCAAGCTTGGAGAAGATATTTTGTCCTTTTATCTATAGATTTTACATTGGCAACCTGACAAGTAGACAATCTCAGATCTAGTGTTACAGAATTGTCCCCTGATTTCTTAGAATTTTGGGAGAGGACTGATTCACCATCAATGGAGAACGAGTCCCACCTTAAGGCTAGAAATCTAGGTTTTGTCAGATTCTGGATCTCGATACTCAAAAACCTATTCTTAACAATTTTCACCAAAAGTAGGACTAATCCGCCATCAGTGGCGAATGAGTCCCACTGGTGATTTTCTATGATATCAAATAGCATTCAGAAGATTTCAGATTCTCCAATTTCTGCCCAAGTGCACTCTAATTCAGTCTCTTTCTATTTTTTTTATAAACATCATTATGTTCATTATTTATAAACATCATTATGTTTTCCAAAATTGCATAAATCTTAGGTTTTTCACACATAATCAGTCATATAGATCACTTAATTTCACTTAGTTCATTCCATTTAGTTCAAATAACATCATACATTGCATAATTTGAGTGAACCTAGCTAGATCCTTTGTCCCTACTTTCTCCTTTTAGGTGAAAAACCCTAGAAGTGCTAGAAAGATCTAGGGTGCCAAAAATCTATAGTTCAAGAGGTTTTCATCCTTTAGGCCTAACATTGATCAGGTGCACAAATGGATGAACTCGTCTTGGTCCCTTACTAGAGAGGCTAGTGTGAGTTCCATGTATAATGCTCTCTTTTTTGGGGGGTTTAATAACTAGGAATACCCAGTTGTGGTTCTTACGAGGGTCCCTAGGCATTTGATAAAGACTTTAAGAACTACTTGGCACTTTGTAAATGGAAACTAGCTCTAGAATCCTCTATGAATCTTGGGTCGGTTGCTCCTACTTGGGTCAGGTTGTCTAGATTATCCCTTGAGTTATCAAATCATAAGGTGTTTTAGGTTATTGCTAATACCTTTGGGAGTCTATGGGTAATGGACAAGGTTATTGTTCAGAGGTTTCAACTTGTGTTCGCTATAATTTGTGTCAATGTGGCTGGCAACAATGTCCTTCCCATCTCTATTACCTTGAAATCCAAGTTTGGTTCTTGGACCCAAGATTTGGAATATGAAAATGTTTGGTTATTTTACTTGCAATGCCATAAGTTTTCCCATCTTAGAAATTATTGTAGGAAGGTGCCCCTCTAGATGGACAAGGGTCTAGTCCTATTATTTACTCCCCATGTTGACTCTCTGATAGTAGACAAAGGTTACAACGAGGCCTAGTTCAAGGTTCGGACTAAGGGTGTGGATTTAGTGACTATTTTTCCTATGTTACATGATGGAGTGTTTTTCTCCCCTTTGTAGAAACAAGAGTCTCGAATTGTGTTGCTACCAGGGCTGAGAACCCCCTCTCTCCTATGGGCTCCTTTGTTTATGACAAAGGCCTTGATTTTTGTGTCTCTTTGAACAAGAAGGACTTGACTCCTCTTGATTCACTTCATGATAAGATGAAAGAGTCATTTGCTATTTTTGGCTTTAAGGAGCTATCCCCCTCCTCACCCTCAGTGAAAGAGATGAATGAAGATGCCTAGATCCAGGTGAATGGAAATCCAAAGAAGAAAAGGAAAAATAGATGTAGGGAATTATTCAAAATTGGGTAGGGCAAAAAATAAGGAGGTTAGACTTAGAGAAGCTACTAGAGACATTGCATCTGGGAAATAGAGGACATTGGAGGGTCTCTCTAATGGATTTAAAGCTAAAAATTAACTAGGGAGTGCTTTCCCGTTCGGTCAAGGAAAGGTGTTGTTGGCCCCTCTTCGTTGCTTTAATGAAGTTTCTATTCTAGAATATTAGAGGACTTAATAGTCCTCTTAAAAAAAAAAATCTCAAATGCTTGATTTATGAGATCTCTCAAAGTTTATGTTCTATTAATTTAGGAAACCAATATGAAAAAGGATGTGCTAGAAAAAATGGTAAAGTTGATCTAGCCCAAGGCTCGTTACTGTGTTTGTGAGGTAGATTGTGCTTCTAGGAGAATTGTAACCCTATGGAACCCTGACTAACTAAAAGGTAAGGATGAATTTAGTAATAAAAAATATTTAGAAGTCATTCTATTTGATTGGAGAACCGGTTTAGAATGGCATCTTATCAATATTTATGCCCCTAACTCTAGAAATGCTAGAAACTTACATTGAGATTCTCTATCTAGGCTCATATCAGTTAATCAACATAAAAAGTGGATGCTTTCTGGCAACTTCAATACTCCTTTATACCCATTGAAGAAGCTTGGTGGTCTTGAGGACATCTTTGATAGTATGCTTAATTTTCCTAATTTTATTTCCAATTTAGGCCTCCTTGACGTGGAATTGTTAGGGTCCAAATTCACTTGGTTGAATAGACATAGTGGTAATAATCTTATTCAGGTCAAACTGAATCATGTTCTAATTTCTAGTGATTGGGATATCCTCAACAAGCTACAATTATCTTGTTTGTCAAGGTCTACCTCTAACCGTAGTACCTTTCTTTTAAGCTGGGAAGAAAATAGAAACTTTGCTCCCTTTCTATTTAGGTACAAGATAATGTTGAATCTACACCCTAAATTTAAAGAACTAATCAAGAGATGGTGGAATCTTCCTTGTCAAGGTATGCTTATGTTTATAATAGCTCAAAAACTCAAAAGAATAAGCTATATTTTCCTCGGTTGTTATAAATTCATGTTTGGAAATATTTTCCATACTGAGAAAATTATCCTCAAAGAACTTAAAACTATTCAAGACCTGATGGAGGTTGGGACTGTTGATGAGGCTATTACTGTGGGAGAAAAGGAACTAAAAAATGAATAGTTTAAGGTTACCAAGAAAGAGGAGATCTTCTAGAAATAGAAATCCAAGGTGTAGTGGTTAAATGAGGGTGATAGGAACATTAAGTTCTTTCAACAATCTACCCTCAAGCATAGGAGAAGGAATATGATCTACTCCCTAGTCAAGGATAATGGGGACCTTCTTACTAAGGACAAAGACCTGGAATGGAAGTTGTTTATTTCTTCTGTGATGTTGGTTTTCTTTAGGCTTCCTTGTCTGTTGAATTGGCTTCTCTCCTGGAGAATATTTCTAACTTGATTTCCTTGACGATATCAATTCTTTGGAGTGTAGGGTTTCTTTACAAGAAGTCAAATCAATTTTCTTCTCCTTTGGTGCTTATAAAGCACTAGGAAAAGATGACTTACCCATCACATTTTTAAAGATTTCTAAGAAATCTTAGGTAATGACGTCCTATTGGCTACAAGAGACTTTTTCGATACTACTAGGATCCTCAAACAAATGAATTCTACTTGTTGAAATGTGGTGAAAAATGACATTATATAAAAGGGGGTTCACCAAAATGATAGTAAATAACTCTATTCTCCACTATTTCATTCAAGAAATGAGAACCAAACAATGAAGTGACTGCTAACAAAAAGGTGAGTCAAATCAAGGTATGAATCTATAAATTTCCCTTTTATGTAAGGACTAGGGTATGAGTCAAACAACACTTTGGGGAGAAAGACTAGAAATAGCAAATAAAACCCAAAATGAAAGTTATAAATGTTGAGAAAATGTTTCTCAAACTCACTGGTATTTTGTCACCAATGAACTCAGAATTGCATAAGTGTTACTTTCATGCTTGTACCATTGTACCACTAGGTGATTATGAGAGAGGTTCAGGCTTGCGGTGTATACCACCATCCCATGGAAGTCTTCTATCTGTCTAGTGGTAGTGCAGTGTATATCACCACCCTGTAGTGATACTTGGTCGAGCATGGTAGTTGTGTGGTAGACATATCATTGTACAACTATCTCGGAGAGACCTAGGTGGTGTTGCTAGGACATTGATTCATGTCTCTTTGACATGCCAATGCAAGGTTGGTGGAATGATGTTGATGAGACAAGTTAAGCTCATGAAGACTTTGTGGAAAGTCTCTTAGACATCCTGATAGTGTTGCAATGGATGTTTGGATGTGTTTAGCTAGACAAAGGATGTTGAGAAGATGACTTGGCAACTGTTGGCTTGATATGGTAACTGTTGATTGCTAGTTTGTCCGTTGTTGCTAATGGAAACCGAATTGGTATGTTTTTTAGTATGGGTCTGGTGATGCAGATCGGTTGTTGAATTCTCAGTAAATTCTATAATGTATAATGCATTGAAATAGTGTTTAAGAGTTGAGTTGTGTGTGAGTGATAGAACGTGATTGATTAGAAAAGGTTGTAATGTTGCCTGTGTTGAGATTGTGAATTGAAATCGCTGGAAGCACAGATATGTAACTCTGTATGTGAACATTTTTTTACTGTAATACAAAGTGAATTTTCTTGGTGTGGTGGGTTTTTCTTTCGAAAGGGTTTTCCCACATTAATTCTAGTGTCTATTCTGTGTTGTGTGAAATTTTTTCTCATTTGTTTCTTGGTAATGTGCATCTTTAATGAACTATAATTGAATTTGAATCTTAAATCTGCATTCTCTTCTTCGAATTGTCATTAAGAAAGTGATTTCACACCTTTTCTTTCCTTACACTAAAATGCATTTAGAAGATTAAGCCAAATTTTTATAGAACCAATAGTCAAATTACACATCTAAGAATGAGAAACTGATGTGTTCCAGTCACCAAAAGTTCCTTTTTAAAGCTTATTGAGGAATAATTCGCCCTATGGAGAAAGGGTCCTAGCTAAGGCTCCTAAAAAACTATTTTTGGGTTTTTTTCTATTGTGTATGCACTCCTAGATTCCCAAATCTCATGGTTGGAAAGCTGGAAATAAACTTTGTAGGTCAATTTTCATGAAATTGCAAGAATGGTGACAATAAATGCAAGATTTACAACTTTGCAATTTGTGTTATTCAATAGATCTTCAACCTAAAACCTGTAAACACACATCAAGAGAGAAAAATATTGTTTTGCTAGGTGAATGGGGGTTTTCTTTGGTCAAACCCTGTTTTGATAATTAAACCTTGAAATGAAATGAAATAGCATGAAGGAATGATGAATGAACAAATGCAATGTCACAACTCGCCAAAACCTTGCTTGAACCTTGGAATATGGATATACAACTTGCATGAAATGGCTTCAATGGATGTGAATCTTGATCATGAATCTTGATTTGAAACAATTCCTTTGAATGCTTGAATCGATCTTGAACACTACATCAACATATTAGCTCAAATAACATGCATAATGTAAGAAAAAATTGACATGATAATAGTATCTTGATTGCTGCATTAATCTTCAATAAATTTTCTTTTGAATGCCTTGAAAATTCTCTTGAATTTCTCTTGATCACACTTGCTATGATGCTTTAATGTCTTATATCTTCTAGGTGAAACATGGTGAAATGATCTCTTATTTATACATATGTTAACATGAATTCTCGAAATTCAAATAACAAAAGCCAACATATAAATACACAATTGAAATCATTGAAAAAATACTAAAAATATATTTGAAATTCAGGTCCTAGGCCTACTTGAGGACCCATTCGCCCTTGGTTGAATGGTTCCTAGGTCACTCACCTTAGACACACATTCGCCAATGTTAAGTGTTATGTTATGGTATTCATGAATGTTGGGTTTTTCCCTTTTGAAATGATAGTTAATTAGGCTTGGATTTTAGTTAAAGGGGCCAAGTAAGGCATAATTAAACTATTTTAGTTAATAAAACCCTAGATTAGTGTGATATTGTAAAGGTATACCTTACAACACCAAAATTAAGGCATAATTAAGTCCATTTTAATTAATAGGCTCTGAACTTAATGTGAGTATGTAAAATACATATTACAACACTAAATTAAAGTATAATTTAGCTCATTTTATTATTATTATTTTTTAAATTAAGTCTGAAAAAGGGATAACTTTTCCTACACTACAATTATATAGTTCTTGTTCCCAAAAAGGACGATGCGAGCTCCATGGCTAATTATTGGCCTATCAATTTTTGTAACATGGTCTACAATTTTTTTTTTCCAAATTCATGGTTAATAGGATTAAGCCTCTATTGGAAAAAAATATCTTTGTGAACTAGAAATGGTTTGTGAGAGATAGACATATTTTAGACATGGCTATTATTTCTCATGAAGTTTTTCATTCTATGGTGCAGTCCAAAATCCCTGACATGACCCTTAATTTGGATATATTTAAGGCATATGATAGGGTCTCTTAGGACTTCTTGTTTGTTGTGTTGGAAAAATTTTGTTTCAAGGGGAGGTTCCTTAGATTGTGTAAGGAGTGTGTATCTACCACTAGCTTTGTTGTCCTCCTCAATGGTGTCCCTACTAAAAGATTCACCTATGGAAAAGGGTTAAGACAAGGCGATCCCTTGTCTTTGTGTTCTTTTATTGTTGTTGTTGAAGTCTTGGGAAAAAATATTCAAAAGATTCTTGATCATGGCAACCTTTGTAGGTTTTGTGCTACTTCTTCCTGTGAACACTTAGAAAATGTGGATTGTTGCAATTCCTTAACCAAACGAGGTACAAAGAAAGAGGTCCATTTTCCTAATGTTTACACTCAAGCACACCTTAGAGATCTCAACCCAATGAAGGATATGAGAGATATGATAGTAAATTATCCTTGGATATTATTGAGAAAATAAAAGGGGTTCACCACCAAGTATAAACTTGGAAATGACAAATCGTTTGAGAACACAATGTGATATGCAAAAAGACTTAAAAATGCAAGTAAATTGTAATGTATAGCTATGAAACTAAAAGTGTGCACTTGGGAACTTGCTGGAGATGGAATAGAGCACTGGAATCTTGAAAATTCTACTTTATAGGCTTGGTGGGACTCATTCGCAAATGGGTATCCAAATCTGCAAAGATCTTAGAAAAACACATATAGTGAGAATAATTTTCCACTAATGGAAAATGAGTGTAGTTTTACTTTACTAGAAATTCAAAGTATGGATCTTCTCTCCTCATTTTGCTCAATCTGTTCTGCCAGGTGTCTAGATCTAAAATCCTAATTTTTTAGGGCTGTAAGTGACTTTTTTGTGACGATTTCAACCTTTCCAATAGGGTGATGACTCCCAAAAGTTTTAAACCTATTATTCAATCATCTCCAAGCCTTCAAAGCACCTAGATCTTGAATCAAAAAAATAAATAGAGAGAAAATGTTGATTGTTAGGGGATAGGGGTTAGCCTTGGTCAAACCCATTTTAGGTAATTAAACCCAATGATGAAACAAGATAATGAATCATAAACATGAGATAATGTAATTATAACCTTGCCATGGTGATGGATCTTGAAGTGTTGCAACAATTGATGAAGAATCTTGCCCTTGAATGGCTTAGAATTGATCTTGAAAGCTATCTTGATGACCTTGTGAAGACTTCAAGAAATGCTTAACCCTTTGCTTGCTTGACTTGATAACTACAACAAATGATATATGGATGAAATAATAATATGAGAGATCATTTATATAGGAAATCCACTCAAATGACTATTAATTTGACCCCCAATGTCAATATAGGGGAAATTTAAACTTAAAACCTAGTTTTCCTTGCTCAAACTTTGAAAATGGCTCAAATAGGTCTCATTTTCCATCCTAGGTGAATGAGTCCCACCTGGATGGGACTCATTCTACCAAGGTTGTGAATTTGTCCCATAGGGTCCATTTTTCTAGCTAAAGTGTTGATAAATGCATAAATTAAGTTCATATGTTTATCTAGTCGGGTTTTTGATAAAAATATGTCTGGGGATGCACAATATAGGGTCATAGGGGCCTATTAATGATGATATAAAGGTCATTAATACAAGTAGGCCCAAAATACAATGTGAAAGTGTGAATAAATACACTTTACAACACTAAATTAAAGAAAAATTGAGTGAATTTGGCTTAGAAGGGTCCTAAATCCCATGTGAACGTGTAAAACACATTACAACACTAGATTAGGTCCACTTGATTTATAGGCCTCCCAAATTCAATGTGAAAATGTCAATAAACACATTTTACAACATTAAATTAGGACAGAGTTACTTGTTAATTTACCTTAAAATGGTCCCAAGACCTAATGTGGATGTGTAAAACACCTCACAACACTAGACCAAGGAAACATTAAGTCCAATTTATCATTAATTATTACCAAATCAAGCAAGGGATACTTTTTATGATGGCACATTTAGCCCCCACTTTAGTGAGAGGATGAACTTGCTTCAAACTCACACTAAAGTAGACATTCAACAGGGTTCCAAGTGTACCAATGTAGATAGTCTAGGATAATAAAGATTGAGGAGGTGTTCAATCCCCGGAGACCCAAGATCCCAAGTCAAACTAACATAAGCATGAAAGGAAACACACAAGGTGTATAATATGCAACAAAATAGGATACACAATTATGCAATGATAATAATTGGAAGAAAGAAGAGCAAAAATAAATAAAAAGTTGGATCAAGCTTCGACCATTTGTCTAACACGATGTGGATTAGATCTAGGTTTTTTTTCCAAAAAATGCATACTCACTCTAAGGCGATAGAACTCTTGGTTGTCCACTAGGTGAGAAGTCCTAAAAGGTAAGAGACATACACTCATGGCTGGTATGCACTCACACACATGCAAGTGGCTATGGGGAACTTCATGCCTTGGATTGGGATTCCTGCTCAAACCATACCAAAGTTATACCTCTTGATAAATTTGATAAGTTGCCATGCAAAAATGATCTTTGAGCTCCATGAGGCAAGCAAAACTTCATATGCTTGAAACTCATAGACATTGTAAATGCAAAATAGTGTAAGGTTTTTTCAAAGGGATTTTTCTTAATTCATGCAAGGTCTCTTCTTAGGGGACATCGTGCCTAATGTCTCCATGAGAGGAAAATTCAAAGAAATATCATGCTCTCAAAGGAAATCAAAGCCAATGAAACCACCAAGAAAAGACTGCATCACAAGAAGAAAGAAAATTGTGCAATGAAACATGAGTGTCAATGTATGCCCCCACTTTAAAGCGGTTGCTAACACCATTACTGTGAGAAATTGCTTTAAAGTAGAAGACATTAAAACTTATTCAAAAATCCCTATGCCAATTCATATGTTTCTGAATCAAACTACATCATGAATAAGTTTGTCACATGCAAGTCAACTTAATGCATGTCATCCACATCCCAAGCTTGCTCTTATACATACATGAAAGGTGATTGACTAGCCCAAAGAGACAATGACAATTGACATACAAAGACAAGACTACATAACCCCTTACCCCCACTTAGTGCAGGACAAGAGTGATCCAAATAGGATGAAAATAAGTATTAGTTAGAGGAATTAGGTGCTTCAACATAGGGAAGAGCACCATACTCCTTGAGATGTTGAATTTTGCTAGTCAAATCCTTACATTCGTTAGTAGCATGACCATGAACTCTATGATAGGCACAAAATGAAGTCTTGTAATAAAATTTCTTTCATGTTCTTGGAGGGAGAGATATTAGGCGATCTTGGATTAGTCTCGCCAAGATATTCTCTTAAGTAATTTAGAAGATGTTCCTTTATTATGTGACAAAGATATCTCTTGCTTAGTACAAGATGTCATACCTACACAAGATTCTTTAGATTGTGAGATTTTTTTCTCTCCTTTATAGGAGGGTGTAAAATCTAACAAACTCAAATCATTAGTGCTTTGCAAGAAGACATTGACATTAAGTGAAGATTTCTTTGTTTGATTCATTTCTTTCAAAGGATAATAATCAAGACCACTAGTGTCTATTGGTTTAGGATGCACTACTGTTAAAGTCATCTTAGTGGATGTTTTATGATAGTGTTGATATTAAGTGAAGGCTCTTTTGTATGTTTTGAAGGACAATAACCAATACCATGAGTCATTTCTTGCATGTTAGGCTCTATAGAATTGTGGATAAATTTTTTCTCTAGCACCGCATCCTTTTCCACTATAGCCAAGTTGTTTCATAAGTTCATAACCTTTTCCATAAATTTTTTTCATTTCTTTAGGATTTAGGGGTTGTTGTGTAATTTGTTCTTTTTTCTTCTAAAGTGATTGAGGTGGATGCTTTCGAAGGGTCTTCCAAATTTTGTGTTGATAGTAGCGCTTTTTCTTTTCCCTTTTTAGAGTCTTTGTGTATGATATTGTATTCTCCCATGAATGTTGGTGTGAAATATAAGTAACCCCAATCATCTTCTAATAGCTTTGTCACTTCTTCAATATATTTATCTTTGTCATTTTGTTGTGTGGGTTCCACTTGTGTAGTCGGTCTTAACGTTGCTAAAGGATTCTCCTCATTTTTCTCAATGTTTAAACAACAGTTTGGGTTAGGGTTAGCTTCAAGTATGTACACTTTGTTGTTGTAGATGCATTTCATTTTATGATGAAGAGTAGAAGGCACCCCATTCATTGCACAAATCCACAGTTTTCCTAGGATAAGATTATATGAAAGATGATGAGGCATAACATGGTTTGGTGTTTCTAATGTGGCCTCTCTAACTATAATAGGCAATGTGATCACACCAAGCGGTTGTTTGCCTAAATTTTCAAATCCCTTAATAGAAAAAGATTCACATTGAATTTATGATTTATCCACATGAAGCCTATCCAAAAGGTTTATGTTACACACATTAAGAGGAGAGCATTGTCAACAAGGGTTCACTTTATGCCAATGTTTTTTTATTGAGA
The DNA here is from genome assembly GCA_007258455.2 of Sequoia sempervirens. NCBI lineage: Eukaryota > Viridiplantae > Streptophyta > Pinopsida > Cupressales > Cupressaceae > Sequoia > Sequoia sempervirens. The sequence continues at coordinate 80,170 of VDFB02335408.1, forward strand.
TAATATTCTGAACGCTTCATTTTTCTTTTACATTTCCGAAGGGAAGAGTTCACTTTGGTGGAAAAAAAATGTTAGCATTTATTCCCTAGATCATGGCTACTATGTCATTTGGTTGCACATTAGAAGGGATAGGAACTTGTTGCAAGGTAGTTTGAAGCATAGTGTGATAATTGGGTGAATTCTAAATTGGGTCCCATAGGGATATAAAGGACCCTAGAAAGGGTTGTGTACCCACTCATATATTTTATAAATAAAATAATAGACACATACGAAGAATTGTAGTAGAGAAATGAGTTTAGCATATATCAGTTTTATTGGGTTATGAGTGTGGATGATGTAGATTCATCTTTGAACCTAAGGGTTATACTCCTTGTGATTAGCCAATCAAGTGTATGATGATTGAATTGTATACAAAGACTCAATATGTGAATTTTATTTTTAATCTTTCACCCAATAATCCTATTGAACTCAAGTTGTCAAACTACAGAGCCTCAACACAATATGTAGGCAAGGTCATTGGAGATGAGCCCTCAAGGAATATGTTTGGCCCCTATGTCTTGTTCTCTTATTATTACTTGAAAATTATTTTGATATATTTTATTTTATTAACTTGTGACTTTAATTATGTTTTAGAGTATTAATTAGTTACTTGAACTAATGAGGTCTATCTTAGTGATGTGGATTTCATGTCTCCACTAGAACCTAGCCATGATTTTCACAATTGTTTATTTGACCAAGTTATTATAATTGATTAGTTAATTGTTGTTATTCTTTCATGAAGTGCATGTATAGGAACAAGCCTTTTATGAATTATGCAAGTGTTTGTGGTCAAAACTTGAAAATTTTGTTTAGACCTTAACTGTAATTTGATAGAAAATTTTGGGTATGACATTTGGTATCAAAGCACAATTGCAGCACTGGGATCTTTGGTTATTATTTTTTCCCATGTGTTGTTTCTTGTGAGAATTTCCTTTTTGGGCTTATCTTCTTGATTGTGACTAATGGTTGAAAAGATCTTATGATGTCCTTTCTTTCCTTATTCTTTGATAGTTTCAGCTAGAGTTGATTGAGTATTGTGCACCCCAATGTGAATGATGCAATTGAATATGAAATAAATGATACTATGTCCATGTATTGTATGTTGTAAAAGAGTAGTGAAATAGTAATGCTTCTTAAGGGAATCATATATTTTATTCCCTAAAATTGGATAGAAATTGTAGTAATTTAATTATGATTTGGTTATGAGATCCTTCTCTATGTGTTTGATAGTGATTTAAAAATGCAATTCCTTTCTTGTGTATGGATAATTTAAGTACTTTTTAAAAGTGAATGTTTCCTTGGAACGAAGTGAATGCATGTTTGTGTAAAGATATCTTGTAGATATGAAAGGAATATGTTTGATTGGGTAGAAGACCCTAGTTTCAAAATTGCATTCCGACCTTAGGATGTATGTGTGATCTTGTGCATGGAATCAATTAATATTGAGATTAAATAGAATAGTAAATATAATATGCATAGTAGATAAATAATGATGGTGGTGAGGGAATGAATGCAATAGTAAACCTTGTATTTTTAAATTTGGAATTTTTGTTGCCCTTTCATTGCATGGCATATCTGGAATAGAATGGCATGTACATTATAGCAACACTACTTTGGCAAGAATTAAGGTCCCCAATTGCATTACTAGGTATAGAAATCCATATAAATGTTAACTCATTAGAGATGAAAATGTTAAGTGCATGATTAAGTCAATTTTGAGTAAAATAATGTTGTACTTGTGGTACTAACCAACTATATTGCGGTTTCCTTATCATGTGTTCAATATTGTGTATCCTTGTTGAGAAGGTGCCTTATCAATATTGTGTATCCCACATGGTAGAATAAAATCTTGGAAGTTTAATTTTGTGTAAGGAAATGATTTTGTGGCTCTAAAAGATGAAATTTGGAAATTAAGTTATTTTGTATCCACCATGGATGTCAATACCCCATAATGGTTCTTATGTTGTGTATCATGGCAATTTTTATGGATAGACCAAATTGTAGGAGTAATTGTATGTTGTGAATTTTTTAAACATATAGAATGGGGTGGAAAAAAAAAGGTCTTGACAATTATGTGATTTGACATGTGTAAACCAGTAAATGTGTTGTGCCCCAAGTGTAAGATATAGGGTATTTGAGTTGGGATAAGGGTGAGTGGATGTCAAATAAAATCCTTAATGTGTACCCTTTGTGATGGCTCATTATTTAGTTGACTAATTTTGAAATGATGAAAACATGAAATGTGTGGATTTGGACCATCTAGATGGAATGCGATGTATTCCTTTGTGTAAGTCTTGTATATATGTTAAATGTGTACCCCTAGTGTATGGTTCCCCCTTCGAGAGTGATATGTCAACTAGTATAAACAAGGGGTTGAGAGACACATATCCATCTATTGGAAAATTATGAACTTAGGGTGTTATCCCTAATCTTGATAAAGGGCCTATGTTGAGATGTTGTAATTTTCCATGGAAATTGATTCATGACCAACTCCCAAACATATGAAAGCCAAACTTGTTGGTTCACAATGCAAATATAATTCTTAATGTTTATAACCCATGGGTAAATGATAGAATTACATGGAGCATGTTGATGGTGATATTGATCCCATTTTATGATTACAATTTTTTGATACTTTAGCAATGTATGGCATTGATACATGTGGAAGACTCTACCATGATATTGTGTGTTATCATATTTATGTGGTCAGGGATCACTAGTATATTACATTCTATTATACTTATGTGGTTAGAGAACTACCATTCCCCTCATCCCATTAGGTGGCTTATAAAAGTCACAATGTACTCGCAATATGCAAATTTTATCATTGAAATATGAATTATTGTAAATTATTAATTGCTGTTATATTTTGTTTTACACCAGTAGGGTGAAAGTTAGATTTATTTTATTGGGGATATTTAGCCATTTGAAGGTTTTCATGGTATAATTTTACTCAAGGACTTATTTAATTATGTTTTTGAATTAATATTGGAATGTTGCAATGTAGCTACAACTAACCTTCATTTTTATTTTTTTCTCTTGAATTTATAAATTCCTCTTTTGGGAGTTTATTGAAATATTGGTTTATGTTCTTATGTTACTTTATTTGAGGCTTTCTTATTTTTTTCTAACTATTGGAAAGTGTGGTGTAATGTGACATTTGTAAATTGTCATATCTTGGGATTCCTTGGTAGGTTGTATAAGGGAGTAGATGCATTGGGGGATTATTTTTGAAAGGGTTTACAAGTGGGACCAATATGGGACAATCATAAATCCATTTCTCCCTTAGTTTTATGATTATTATTGTTTTAACTTCCTTTTGGAGGATAACCCCCTTAAAAAGACAAGGGAATGGTAATATAAAATGTATGGTGGGGTCCTAAGAGAAGAGCCTCAAGGCCATCTTTCTTAATGTTTATGGTATCCAAGAATATCCATCCTTGTAGACCCCATTATGTGAGACTTGTGTTGAAAATGATGTGGTTGTATGAGGACAGGCTCACCAAAATCTGGAAGAGCATCCTTGATATTGTTGTATGTACATGTTAAATTTATAAATAAATGTGATGTGGTAGACCTATGAACTATGTGAGAATTATAGTAACAAATAATGCAAAGTTAATATTCCTTGAGACATGGTATGAGTGCCATGATTATATAGTAAATTGTTCTCTTAAGAATATATTTGGACAAAAGTGTGAAACTAATAATTCTTGAGACATGATTGGACATTTTAGAAAAGATATTTTCTAATAGCATGAGTGTTGCTAATGGTAAAAGTGATTTTGAGGTGTATCAAAAGATGCTTACTTGTTGAGATATTATTGTAATTTAATTGAAGTGGGTTGCATGGGAAATAATTTATAGCTACATGGATGGTTGTTAACCTTTTATTTGTTTTATATATCAAGAATATATGGGATCAATGTTTCAATGTGTAATAGTTGGATGTTAAATTAATCAAATCATGGATGTATCTAATGTATGTACTTAGTTTCCTGTTTTGATTCCTTTCATCAAGAAAGTAGAATAATTAGTATGGTAAATCAAATTCTTGTGTCTTGCTATAATGGTGTTATGTTTCCAACCTCAATAGACTTATAGGAGGAAGTATATATAAGCGGGAAGGATATAAGGCCCCTCCCTTTATATCATAGTCACAACCCCTTTTATTCTAGAACTATGCTACTTTGTTATGTAGATCAAGAGTGCATCATTTAGATGATACAAGATCGAGTTGTGTTTGAGTGCCATTGTACTTTTAGTCATTTAACTCTAAGGGGAGATTAGTTAACTTCTTATGTTAATGCTTCTATTAAGATATATGACTAAATCTACATTAATTGATACTATAATTTTTCATTCTATATTGTGTTGTTATGGTCCACTTGTAGTAACATTTCCTTTTGATCATTTGACTCACACTGATTTTGGATGTCTCCTATAGTATTTACTTGAGATTCCTCATAGTAAGTAAATAAGGTAGGATAAAGAGTCTTAGAGTATTTAGTGCTATTGAAGTTGTGTCATGTCATTGAATTATGATCTACACCTAAATTAGAAGATTATACCTTTAATTATAGTGGGGAGATGTTATTGAAGAATTAATCTAATAAGAATGAACCTAGCTTTAATTAGATTAATATCACATTGCCAATATTATTGTCATTGAGGTTGAAAGGGGAACCTCATTAAGTTCAGAAGGAGATATGAGTGATATCAGATGAGGAGTTGATATTTGAGGTCAAAGGGGCTTCATAAGGATGTTAGGGGGAAGGATTCGTTAGCCTTAGGGTGTCATTATAGCAAGCCTTGAAGAGGAAAAAGTTCAAGCATCACAAGCCAGGCTTACCTTGTATTGCTTGCTAAAGAGAAAAGAGTTAGTCATTTTAAACTAATTCTGATTGGGATTCAGAATTTGAGTTTGAGGCTTACTCTCTACTACAAGAGATTGGACTTTAGGGTTCAGACATACCTTATAATGAATGCATTAAAGAAATAAAGGAAGTTTAAATTATGTTTAAAAGGCTTCAGAATTTGGGGTTCGGTTATACTTTATACTGAATACCTCAAGGAAATGAAGAATGAATGGGTTAAATTTGAGATGGTGTGAGTCATCAGAAATAAGGCCTAAGTCTTACATATAGGGAATTGAAGATAGACCCTAAGGCTTGCATTGCAACATAATGATAAGTATGAAGTAAGTTGGAGTAAAGTCTGAAAGGGCATCAGATATCAAGCTTTGACATTAAGGCTTAATGTAAAGAACAAGAAGCAAAAAAGAAAAAAGTATAAATGTTGATACTCGAAAATATTTTAGGGATCGAAGATTGGCCTTAAGGGCCTTAAGAAAATTTTAAATATAGAGGATGAGGAAAACCAAAACCTCAACACCCAAAATGGTGTCAGAGTTTGTGGTCCAATGTTAAGGTTTAGGCCCTATAAAAAATGTTGAGAAAAGGGGTATAATGAAACCCAAAACCTTGAAAACCAAAATGGTCTCATTGTTCACGGGTTAGTGTTAAGGCCTTTTCCTTAACATGAAATAAATGAAGGGAAAAGGTGAAACATTGGGGTATGTGCAAGATCATCATGGAAAAAAATAGGCCCTTAAGTGGTAAAAAATTAAAAAAAAAATAGAGTTAGCCAAGTTGACGTAAAAATTTGAATAAGTTATCTATATTATTTAAAAAATATGTAAGAATAGAATCTATAGAAAATTGAATATAGTTTCTAAAGTGCTAGGTTTGTTTTGAAAAAAAAACCTGTTTGGTGAAAATTTGAAATTTCAATGCAGTAGTACTTAAATTCCAAGGAAAAAATAAGAAGTAGGTGTCTGTCTGACCATCCTAACCACAATAAAATGATAGAATTTTTTTATAATATTTTATACATAAGTAGAGGACTCATATTCGGATGTGATGCATTTTTTTTGTAATTGTTTTCCAAGTAAATAATTAATTATGAATTTTTTATTACAACTTTTAAAAAATATAAAAACTTGTATTTCTGACCACCTTAACTTGGTCAAAACTTCATGAAATTCAATTTTTATTTTTTAATCCTATATTATGAGAAACATAGAATGTGATGCATGTTTTGGATTCCAAAAATGTGATACCGTTTGAAAGCTATAGATTTTTTTCAATCAACCTATCAATAAGGACTTTCTAGTCATAATTCAAAATAGAAAATGAATAATAATTATTTATTAAATTCAAAGTAAAGCATAATTTATATTGGTGGAAAGCTGAGAATCTCCTTTAAAAACCCTTTTCATTTCATCAATTTTGGGTAAAGAGAAAATTTGTCAGCTACATATCCTACAAATACCCATCACATTGCCACTTTTTGGCCCATCATGATCCTGCACATCCCCATTGAACCATGACACCCGAAATAGTTTCAATGTTTGTGGGTTGAATTTCATGTTTATGCCTTAATAGTTTGGAAAGCATGTAATAAAAAGAAATCCTAAAGATTGATGCCTAAGAGGGTTAAAGCTTATAAAGGAAATGTTCTAGTATCATAGTTTAGTAGGAAGGATTATTCCTTACTAAAAGGATGGTAAGTGGTAAGATTTAAGTTCCAACCTTGACACCTAAATTAGTTTTAGTGTTTTTGGGCTCGTGTTATGGCTTATGCCTTAACATGAAACAAAGGAGTAAGAGGTCATCCTGAACCCCAACCACCAAAATGGATTTAGTTTTCATGGATTTGACCTTAAGGCTTATACCTTAATTGTTTGTTAAGTATGTGGTAAGAAGTATGTCCAAAGGCCAACACCTGAAAGAGTTAAGTTTGAATTTCTAAGGATTTTTTTGGACATCACAGTTCATTTGGTTGGCTTACATCTTAACACAAAGGCAATTAGATGATAAGGCAAAAGAGAAAACCCAGAAATATAACAAATTCACACATGTTTTAGAGTTTGTGCTTATTTGTTTTAGAGTTTATTATGTTGGTTTACGATGATGTGAAGGAAGGAAAATGGTAAAAAGTAAGGTGCATGGACGAACCCTGACATGCGTAAAGAGGATCAGACATCACAATTTGGCCTTGTTTCTTGATTCCTTCAAATCATGTCAATCATGAGGTAGAAGGTAAAGGGTAAGGTCAATGGTAGAACTTTGATTGGTGTTAAAGAGCTTTAGACATATATGTTCAAAATTTCTTGTTAAGCTCTATTAAGCACTTCAAGTACAAGGTATAAGGGATTAGAAATCCCTGACCTTGACAAGCATGATAGATGGCATAATTCTACCATTCTATGGAATGATTGAATTGTATTGGGTTGACCTATGTGGGTATGTGGGTTAGCGATACATGGTAGAAATCAATTGTTTCAATTGATCCACATCATTGTTGTAAATCACTTAAAATATATAGCTACATTCAAAGCAATTCAAGTTGGATGGTTGCAATTTAAATCAAGGAGAGTAAATGAGATACGCTAGATCGTGACAGAAATTTCAAGATTGATGACTTGCATTCAAATATTGTATTTTATTAGTAGCTAGGAAAATGGAATTATAGTGTGGAAAATGATATGTTAGCTCTAGCTACATTCTTGCAAGAAATGGAGGAAATGGATGCCATCATTAATGCACAGGCTGACTATGAAAGCTGGGAGAGAACGAGCAAATGAATATTGGATTAAATGTAATACAAACCCTAGTTTGAAAATGCCAAAAAATAGTGAACGCAATAATTGAGCCTGTTGGTGCTTGGCTCAAGGGGATAGCTTGGTGATGAAGCTATGTGGGAAAAGTGGGAGACAGAGGAATTAAAGGGGGGAAGGAAGTAGACAAAAAGTTGACATAATTAATGGATAGGCAGGTCACTTTCTCCAAGTGGTGGAAGTTGGAATGCAAATAATCACACTATTATTTCAGATTTATTGTATGAATGGAGTACCTTATTCAGGTTTCATGGAGAATAAAGGATCTATGGATTAGAAGCAAGGGATCAAGACCCCATCTTAGGCCCTTGGAGGATATTTATGCAGGTATGGGGGTATATCTTTAGCTGATTTTAAGCATACCCACCTAGTATTTGTGTACGTATGGATGCATTTAAATGTTTGGCCATATCGTATGTATTGGGGGCATTTATTGTGGTTTTCATGTATTATTTGTAGTGGGGATAATATATGGGAGCTTATGTTTATACCCAGATCATATCGATAAGTGTTTTGGGACTCTATTTATAATTTGGCTTCCATTGACCATTCCTTTCGACTCAAGCTAAACCCTTGTTTGTAATCCATCATATGGATATTTTAATGTTATCCCTAGATTTACATAGGTTGGGATTCTACGTCCCTAATGGTCATCAAATCCCAAGTTAACAATATTTTATATATAAATTTTTGATACATGATAATTGGTAAGAATAACGGGTGTTGAAATAATCTGTTCAACAAAATTTGAGTATCATAGTCATGGCATTGTTTGATCTATAGTTAGATAAATTTTGTCATGAAATACTATTGTATATTATCTAAATGGAAGATAATCAAGTATATCATAATATGGGAATATGACATTGTATCTGATGTGTAAGTTGTTTCAACCTATAATTTGACCCATTGGAAAGATACAATAGTGCCTAACACCTCTAGGAAATACTATGAAGGTTGGCATTGGTAGAAATTTAGTGCCCTCAATTTGATTGAGACATATTAATTGCCTACACAGAATCATGTTACAATTTGATATTATGGTGAATTTTTATGTTAGTCCCCTTGCACTTTGTGGACATTAACAGTGTGATGACATTGTGCTAAATTATTATAATCATACCATGATGATTGTTGGAAAACAAGTGACTAAAATTTACCTTATGGAAAGTAGAGTTATACTATAGTAGGAGGTAAAGCTAAATAGGATTTTTTCCTTCATGATAGAAGACTTATACTGTCCTTGGAGTTTCACTTCATAAGATGAGTTTTATTCTTCTTGTTATATTGCAAGATGCCTTGAATATCTTCCAACCACATATTGATCAATAAAGGTCCGATAAAGGAAATATAATTTATTATTTCCAAGATCCCTATAGTACATTCTTATATTATACACACTTATCATGACCCAAAAATGATTAGATCATATTCTTTTTATAAATGTGATATTTGTTCAAAACCTATATCTAATTTCACATGGATACAATCCTCATTAAATGTTTCATTTTCATTATGTTGAGTATTAGCCTTTATTTATTCAATTTTAATATGCATGACTGAGTTTTTTCAAATTATTTGGGATCTATTCTATACCCATATGTTGTTATTAACAAGTTTTTTGATCCCTAGCTTCACCTAAGTGGGTTTTAGTTGATTGTGAAAATTTTTGGGGAAAAATAACTCTAGAAAGGGTTGCATACCCACTCATATAGTTTATAAATAAAATAATAGAGTCATATGATGAATTTAAGTAGAGAAATGAGTTTAGTGTATGTCATTGTTTTTGGGTTATAAGTGTGATTAGGGTAGGATCATATTTGAACCTAAGGGTACTCTTTGTGATTAGTCAACCAAGTGTGTGATGATTGAATTTTTTGGAAAAACTCAATATGTGAATTTTCGTATTAACCTTTCACTCTGTAATCTTATTATTGTTAAATGGTGACATTTCTATTGTCTGGATTGAAACCTCAACTACAATTATAATTAGTTGTTTAAGATATGATATGGTCACCTTCATCCTAGATCATACTTGGTTATAATTTTTTCATGTGGCCCTTGAATTGCATTAGAATTGGGATTGTTAATGATTGTATTATTTGTAGTAAAAAGAGGAGCCCTTATAGATTAATCATTGATAATTTTATGTATTTAGTATACTGCTTTGAGTTGATGTGATTTAAACCCTGGCAAAATGTGTGAATTTTGGTCAATAAAATATGAGATGGAGTGAACTCAAGTTGTCAAACTATGGAGCCTTTGTGCAATACATAGGAAAGTGAGTTAGAGATGAGCACTCGAGGAATAGATCTAGACATATCTCTTGTTCTCTTATTATTACTTGAAAATTATTTTGATATATTTTATTTTCTTAACTTGCGACTTGAGTTATGTTTTAGAGTATTAATTAGTTAGTTGAAATAATTAGGTATATCTTGATGTGGATTCCATGTCTCTACTAGAAATCGATTGTAATTGTCACAACAATTATTTATCTGACCAAGTTCTTATAATTGGTTGGTGAAATTTTGTTATGATTTCATGAAGTGCATGTATAGGAAGCAACATTTTGTGAATTATGCAAGTGTTTGCGATTGAAATTGAAATTTTTTGTTTTGTCCTTAATTGTAATTTGGTAGAAAAATTTTGGCATGACATGGTTATATTTGTAGTGATGAAAAATTTTAGAAGAGATATATCATTTTTCGAAGGGACAATAATATTATTTCTAATGACACGTAGAATAACTTATTTACTAATTTTTTTACCTAATTTTTGAAATATTTTTAAGATAAATTTCAGGCCAATTTAAAATGTTTACTATATTTGGCTCTGATATGAAAGGCTCTGCAATATGCTATTCTTAATTGGAAATATTTTTTCATTCGAGTTAGAAATTTTGAAGTTGTGGGCTTAAAAATGTGATGTGTATTCTATTATCAACATAACAAGTTTTATTTCCTTGTTTAACCATCTTGAGGTCATTGGAAGTTATTTAGATTGTTGGACTAATTCACCTCCTTGTGCATCTAGTTCGAAGATCCAATAACCCCAAACCTCTCCTTGAGATACTCAAAAGTATCCTTCAGAAGATCCTTAACAAATATATCTGTTATCTATTCCTTTGTAGACACATACTCCATCCTAAATTTATTCTCCAATACATTTTCTCCCATGAAATGATATCTGATAGGTATATGTTTTGTTATTAAACACATTAATGGACTCTTTGAAATGTTTATAGCACTTGTATTGTCACAGAAGATAGAAATAGGCTCATCACATGTCACTCCAATATCCTTAAGTGTTTGCTTCATCCAAAAAACTTGTTTGCAATAAGATGTTACAACAATATGCTTTTCTTCTGCAGTGGATAAAGAAAACAAGTCCTATTTCTTACTTAATGAAGAGAGCAATCTTCCACCAAGAAAGAAAGAACCTCCACTGGTACTCTTCTGGTCATCCACACAACTAGCCCAATCTGCATCAGTATAAGCACATAGAGTAAAATTAGTATCCTTAGGATACCATAAGCCATAATCTGGTGTGTCTTTACGATATCTGAATATCCTCTTTACAAATAGTACATTTTCTTCTTTAGTATTTTCTTGAATTCTCACTACTAAGCATACTACATGCATGATATCTGATTTGGTAGTAGTAAGATACAGTAGTCCACCAATCATAGATCTGTATTTTTTTCTGATCAGCTTAGGTAGATTCATCATCTTTACTTAGCATACATCCAATCACCAGAGGAGTATTAACTGGTTTTGTGTCATCCATTCCAAAATTCTTTACAACACTTTCACATATTTTTATTGTGAAATGAATATCCCCTTATCCATTTGATTTACTTGAAGAACAAGAAACAAATTCAACTCACCAATCATGGACATTTGAAATTCTTTTTGCATTTCCTCTACAAATCTCTTACACATACTTTCATTTCCTTTAAATATGATATCATCAACATACATACCACTATCAACATTTTGTTACCTTGCACTTTGAAATAGAGATTTCTATTAGGAGAGCCTTTGGAAAATCCTTGTGTCAGGTATCTATCCAATCTTGTGTACCATGCTCTAGGACCTTGTTTCAATCCATACAATGCCTGAACAATTTACAAACCATATCTGATTTTTCTGATAACTAAAATCCTTCAGGTTGTTCCATGTATACTTCTTCTAGTTCATCATTAAGGAATGCATAATTGACATCTATCTAATATACATTGAATTCCTTGTGGGAAAAAAATGCCAAAAACATCCTAATAGCTTCCATTCTTTCCATCTGGGAAAATGTCTCTTCAAAATCTATGCCTTTAACTTGTGAGTATCCCTTGCATACAAGTTTTTCTTTGTTTCTTATAAATTCACCATTTTGATTCAACTTATTCCTAAACACCCATTTTGATCCAATTACATTCTTATTCATAGGTCTAGGAACCAATTCCCATGTATGATTCTTCTCTATTTGTTGGAACTCTTCTTTTATAGCTCTAACCAAAATTTCATCTTCACATGCTTCACACACAAACTTAGGTTCTATTTTAGAAAGTAAACACAGATTTACCTCAACTGCAACTTTACTTCTTATTTTCACACCTTCACTCTTATCTCCAATTCTTTGTTCCTCTAGATGATTCTTTTGAACATACTTAGGAGTCTTAGGAACAAGTTCCCATTCATTTTCTTCTTCTCCTTCTTCATTTTGTTCTTCTTCCTCCTCTTCCTTATTCTCTTCAAGTACTGGTGCACAAATAATATCATCTAGTTCAACTTCACTTATCTCAATAGGTCTACACATATCCTTATCAACCTTCACATTATTGCTTTCAATAATATTCCTCAATATTTTATTAAAGAATCCAAATGCTTTGTTGTTAGTTGAGTATCCAAGGAAAATCCCTTCATCACATCTAGCATAAAACTTCCCAAGATTCTCATCATTTCTTGTAATGTAACATCTGGGTATGTGCATGATCATCATGGATAAAAAAGGCCCTTAAGTGGCAAAAATTTTAGAAAAATCAAAGTTAGGCAACTTGACGTAAAAATTTGAATAAGTTATCTATATTATTTCAAAAATATGTAAGTATAGAATTTGTATCAAATTGAATGTAGTTTCTAAACTATTAGGCTTATTTAAAAAACAAATCTATTTGGTGAAAATTTGAAATTTCAATGTAGTAGTACTTAAATTTCAGGGAAAAAATAAGAAGTAGGTGTTTGTTTGACCACCCTAACCACAATAAAATGACAATATTTTTTTTATAAGGTCTTAGATATAAGTAGAGGACTCATGTCTAGATGTGATGCATATTTTTTATTAATTTTTTTCCAAGTAACACTAATTATGAATTTCTTTTGCTGTAACTTTTAAAAATATGAGCTCAAAGCTGGACCACCTTAACTTGGTCAAAACTAATGAAATTCATTTTTTAATCTATTATGCAAAGTGATAGAATGTGACACATGTTTTGGATTCAAAAAATGTGATACCATTTGAAAGCTATAGATGTTTTTCAATTAGCCTATCAATCAGGACTTTCATCGTAATTGAAATAGAAAATGAATAATAATTATTTATTATATTCAAAATAAAGTATAATTTATATTGGTGAAAAGTTGAGAATCTCCTTTAAAAACCCTTTTCATTTCATCAATTTTGGATTAAAAAAAAGTCACTAGCCACATACCCATCATATTGCCACTTTTTGGCCCATCATGATCTTGAACATACCCATCTACTTCCAAACACCTTAAAGTATTTCACAGAAGGAGCCTTACAATTCCATAACCCATACGGAGTCTTCATGTTATTTCCTATGATTCAAACTCTATTAAGAACATAAACATCAGTGTGAATTGCCTCTCTCCAGTATACATCAGGTACATTTGCTTCTTTCATCATGATTCTTGCAACTTCTTGTATAGTCTGGTTCTTTCTCTCAACCACTCCATTCTATTGAGGGGTTCTAGGAGGATAAAAGTGACTCTTTATTCCAGACTCTTCACAAAATGCATTAAACTCACTAGAAATGAATTCTCCACCTCTATCAGATCTCAGAGATTTGATTCTTAGGTTCACTTCATTTTCTACTCTTGCTTTGAACACTTTAAACCTATTTAGAGTTTGATTCTTCTCTCTAAGAAAATAAACCAATGTAATTCAAGAATAATCATCAATAAGGAGCATGAAATACCTATCACCATTTAGACTTCTTGTTGTAGTAGGACCACATAGGTCTGTATGAATTAATTCTAGCATTTTGGTAGTAGTTTTCTCTTTTCCTTTGAAATTGCATCTTGTTTGTTTCCTTAACTGACAACTTCTACAAATAGTATTAGTAGGCTTCACTATTTTAGGTTAACCTCGAAAAACATATCTTGAACTAATCCTAACCATATTTTTAAATTTTACATGTCCCATTCTCTAGTGCCATATCCAACTTTCATTAATTTGAGATACATGGCACAGACCATCAACACCCTTAATCTGATAGATTTTTCCAAGATTTCTCCTTCTTGTAACAACCATAGCTTTGGATCCTTTTCTAATCTCACAGCTACTATCACGAAACACAAGTTTGAAACCTTTGCTACACATCTATCCAACATTCAAAAGGTTATGCCTTAGACCCTTTACATAATATACATCATCAGTGCTATGAATTATGTCAAAACTAATTGTACCTTTCTGAACAATCTTTGCTCCATAATCATCACCAAACATGACCAAACCACCATCATACTTTTCAAGTTTAGTGAACTTGCTTTATATCTCTAGTCATGTGATTATAACATCCACTATCAATCACCCAATAGTCTTCATCTTGTCTACCATGAAATGTGGTGATTAAATTACCTTCCATCTCATCCTTCTTGTTCTCTAAATCACTTTTTCTTTCACATTTTTGAAAGTTAGTAGACAAAAATTTACTCTCCAAATATAAGAATAAGCATTCATTAGATCATCATCCTCATAATTAGATTCATCATCAAAGATTCTAGCTTCTTCTCTAACATAGTACATATTTTTGTATTTCTTATCCTTTCTATCTTTATGATCTTTATTCTTGTTATGTACAAATTTATTCAGACATCTTGATGCGTAATGACCAATATTACCACAACTGAAGCATTTAAAGGGCAGCATACCATTATACTTACTGATACCTTTCTTCAACTTCCTTGTAAAGTTCACTTCCAACTCGTTTGAACGATCACTATCTGAAACATCTTCAATATTTGTTGCTTTAAATGTTGTCCCTATCTTTTCCTCTTTCTTTCCAAACTTGATCATCTCAAATGTCATCAAGGTGCCAAAAAGCACTTCTTCAGTACATTTCTTAGGATCATATGTTTCCTCAATAACTAAAACCTTGTCATTGTAACACTATGGTAGGGTCATTAGAATCTTCTCAATTATATATTCACCAATTAGATTACACCCTTGATTTATAACTTCATTTCCTACTAGATCAATCCTCTAAAAAATAGCTTGCAATATCTTCTTCCATTTTCATATTCTCATATCTATGTTTTTTCGTCAGCTTCTTTGTCAATTTCACTCTATCATTTCCTTCATAAATATCTTCTAACTTCTTCCAAACTTAATACACAATTCCCAAAGAAATTAATTTTGTTCGCTCAGTCTTAGTTAAAGCACAATAAATAGCATAACTTGATTTTTCATTCTCCTCATAAGCTGAAACCTCATCTATAGTAGTAGGACCACTCACTGGTGCAACATACTTCATGTCAACAACCTTCCAAGTCTTGTAACCAAGAGAGATAATATATCCTCATCTGTACTTTCCAGAAACTGTAATTAGATCCATTGAACATAATGAATGACAACTTATGCACCATTGAATCTTCCTTAAGTGGTTAAGCTCTACACCAAGGAACCAAAGATCTAATACCAATTATTGAAAGGTGCAGGAAAACTGCGAGGGGGGGTGAATCAGTTGTCACCAAATTCAAGTACAAAACTTCAATCACTTATCAACTTCACAACCACACTATTCTATTATTAAGTATGAACTTGAAATGCAAATAACAAAAAGTAGAATCAACATAATGAACACCAAATTTTTTGTGGAAAACCCAATAAGGGAAAAACCACGGTGAGGGTTAACTCACAATATAAATTAATAGAAAAATTGAATACAAGAAGCTCATTTCCAAGGGCTCACTACCCGAATATGAAGGCTCACTTCCTACAGAAAGTGTTGGAACACAATGATCTATTGAGAGGGGAGTGAATCAATAGATATTAAAAATTTAGCTCTTAAAGCTTGAGATGCATCAATACATTGTTGCACTTACTGCAACTTACTTTATGCTGCTAAAGCTACACACTTAGCAACACACCTCTTCTCTACACTCTCCTTTGCACATAGAACAATTATTATTCTATCTAGATGTAGTGCACCTCTTCACCATGAATGCAAATATCTAGAGGACTCTTTGTAATACAGTTTCAGAATTTTCAAATGCATTCACTTTCTGCTACACTTTAATCTCTTTCTTTCAAACTTACTATATCACTCCACTCTCCTATGTTTGTAGCATACTTAGCAAGATGTCATTGTATTCAACACTACATTCAACTGCTTGTTGTTCTCTCTATATGTGCATACTTATAGAAAACCTCTTCAACAATATCTAATTGTCTTCTTTCTCCACCAACCTAAAATCTCTACCTTGAGATTCTCTCAACCATCAAGATCATCTCCATCTTACTGTTAGGGTTTTCTGCATATGCTAACTTCATCAGTAAGCTACCTATACATTGAGCTATACACCATCATCTAACTCATCATAAAGACATTTGATAAGGTTTATCAGGTATCACCATATCTCTGCATCGAACCACACAACATTTAATTCTAATATAGAGAAATTTCCTTCATTCATTCTCTATCAAACCATAGAATCAAATTATGCATTCAATTCATTTTGCAATCCATTCACTCTGATTCGATCTTGATCTCATCTCTAATCTATTTCACTGCCTAATAGATCAGATCTTCATTTAATTAGTCGCTTGGGTAGTTGGATAAATTAATTCTTTCTCCTATGTTAGTTTTCAGACCCAAACCCCTATTCACACAAATTTTATCCATTTCATATCTTTGTGTTTGAACTCTGGCCATTGATCTATTCCTTCATGCCTTGATCCTATGATTAGTATTCTTTATTATGACTTTATACCCTAGCCATTGGATAATTGGTTGCTTACACCACTATTGTTGATCTATCATATCATTGGAACTCCATTCATACTCCCACTGATACAAGTAGGTCACACTGGTATGCTTTCCATGTTATCTAACTAGGCCCACAACCTACATGTCATCCATGTCATTACCACACAACTCACAACAACAATGTGAGTTGGTTTGTTGATCAAATTTTCTTTTGCCACTTTTCATCACATGTTATAACTCACCATCATCACCTTTACTTCTTTGTTTGTTGCATCCCACCATCGATGGTCAATATCCATCCACCATGGATTAATCTCCACCATTCTCCACTAACCCCACAAGACTTACTTAGGATCCTCCAAAAGCTTAAAAAAACTGATGGGCACCATTAGATCTTCTTGATCCCAACTGTTGATCATGCATCATTACTGATGACCTTGATGCAATCATTCACTGACATCTATTAACCATCATTACACTAGGAGCCAAAGTTGGCATCATACTCCTATCACCCAGTCACTAAAAACTTGAACCTCATAACCTCATGTCAGAGGTTACGAAGTTATGAAAACCTGTGACACGCTAACAATAAAGAGAACCTATGAAACTCCCTTCAAAATGACTAAGTCACTTCAATGAAAAAAAACATCACCCAATACATCACTCTAATGTGGGATCCACATGCTATCATCAAATATCCACATCATCACCATGTCACAGCTTGGTAATCAGCAACAAGGATGTGGATTACCATTTACCCAATCCCATCATGCCACATGTTTTCATCATCATTATGGTTGGGTCCCACATGGAGTGCTTCCTTCCTTCTTATTGCTCCATTTCTTAATCACTAGAAATCTAAACTTAGGAACCTATTTTTTAGAGGTTGTGGAATTTTCAAAACCCATGACATATCACTAATAATGAGAGCCATCTTCCTTATTAGTCCATTAGCTAAGTCACTGAGTCAGTAGGTTACAAATCTCTAGAACCCCACAACATAGGTTAGAAAATCATGGAATCCTATGACTTAGAAATATTATGGCTACTAAATATTTGTTGGGCCGGTAAACATAGGGCAAAGGGGTCGGGCATACCCATGACTTCAAAGACACAAGTTGTAACTTATGTGACCTACAACCACCGATACACAGTCAACAACAAAATATAATTTTTGTTCACAATTCCATGACTATAAACACATCAGGGTTTGATCAGTGAACCCTAATTTTGTCTGAGATAAAATAAAATTCATTTTTGGACATGTTATATATCCTCTAGCCCTAACCAATATCTTTCTGGAAATCTCTCAATAAACCCATCACAAATTTTCCACTCAATTTTCCATCAAGACCACTGCTCTCTCATCCATATTCTATCATCATGCCAACAAACTCCTTAACTTGATTTTCCCTTTTGAAATCAATGAAAAATATATGCACTTAGTACAGGATCAACACACTTCTCCTTTGATCCCCTTTTGACATCAATGACAACATATTCCAACAATCTCCCCCTTTGTCAATGATGGAAAAAATTAAATGCTCAATGATACAAATTAACCAATTTAACATTTGTACCTATATCATCTTTAATTTCCCCTTCTATTGTTTCTTTCTCCCCCTTTGACATCAATGGAAAAGGGATCACCCCTCTTGAAAGTATTCTTCTCCATTGGCAAGTAGTGCAAATGGTCTAGCTATATTCTAATATCCTCCTTGGACATACCTTCTCCTTTGCTTACCCTTTCTCCTCTTCACTATCTTAGGTCACCATACTGCTATAGCCTTCACTTATTCTTAGCATGGAAAAGGGACTTAGCTACCCCTTTAACCGATACCAATTGAAAACAATTTTTTTGTACTAATTGTTGTATTCAACCTTTTTTACTACAATGGAAATACCATATGCTTCAACTGCTCTATATCAATAAAAAAAAATTGATACTAGTTGAAGTGCCATTACATACTCAACACCAATCAAGTATGATATCAATTATAGATATTTTGATTCATGCTTTATGCCAATTGAATGATATACTTGACACCAATTGATTATATCATGTCCTGATACCAATTATCATTTCAATACCAATTGTGAATGTGTTCACTTTATGCTATGTATGAATTGATGTCGTGGACTCCATTGTATCAAGTATAACATTGATTTGATACCTATAGTAGCTCCCCCTTAGAGCTTGCTCCATACTCTTCTACTGGTCTACTCACACATTTGTTTTACTCCAAGTTCTTCATTTCATTTGTACTAGCTAAACTAATCATACAATTGATTTGCTAACTAAAGCAACTCCTCTTGAGATCATGCAACTTTTTCTTCTCAACAAACTCGACCATTTGCTTCCTTTTGGGCTTTGTACCAACTAGATTGTTTTGAACAAATTTATAATGGTATTATACCAATTTCAAAACAATATACATAGAAATTTTTTCTCTTAGCCATAATTCTTCCTCTTGCAGGCAAGAAGCATTTCTCTTGACAGAGCACCTACACCACATTTTCTTCAATAACTGATACTAATGGTTGATATCAATTTTTGTAGCAAACTCTCCACCATATGCTAATTTTCTTACACCTTGACATTCATTTCAAGGAGCAAGAATGTGACCATACATCTGCAACCATCAAGTCATTAGAAATTTATAAAAACATATTTTATCTAGCTTGATCTCTCCTTCTTCATTCCTAGGGATGAATGAAATACCAATTTAGCTCCCCCTGGACTCATGCCCCATCACTACAAATTAGTGATGTGAGGAAGAAGTGGCCTCATGGAGTTTTTCCTGCCAGTATTTCTCTCTCTAAACCATATTTTCCTTTTTATCTGATATATTAGCCTTCTTCTCAACAACATGCAAACACATGTTCACTTTAGAGGACATACTCTTCTTTGTATTCTTCCTTTTTCTCTGTATTTTAGGTCTTACAAGATTTACTATGTAGTATTTAGCTATGTGACCAAGGTTGTCACACTTGTAGTATACCACATACATATTCCTTATAGGAGCAAATGAATTTATATTTACATATTTAGTTCTCCTTCTAAGTGAATCTCTACATTCTCTAGCCCTATGACCAAACTGATTACAGGTATAACAGTAACCATTAAAACATGGGGAGTACCTAGTCATAGTGTTCCTCTGAACAGGATGAGGAGGTATTTTTTTATTTGGCTTCTTCATGTATCTCATCCTAGTAAATCCTCCTCAATCAGCTCCCACAATGTTTTGTCTTTTTCTTTGGTGCCTTGGGACTGATTTCTCCATCTTCTTTTATGTTGCATTTATCTTCTTCTAATAAGAAATAATTGAATAATTATTCCTTTTTCTTGTTTGCAGGAGGTCTCTTCTCTTCTTCAATTCTCTTATTCTTTGTAGCTAGCTTCTTTTCTTCTTTTGTCTTCTTCATCTCAGCAATGCCTTTATCAAATTTTTGATTTCTATAGGTACTTTCTCTAGAGCAACTTATGCAAGCTTCCTCTTCCTTTGTGCAACATCCTTCTTCTTCTTTAAATTTGTCATACAAATTTGTAGAAGTACTGGTAGAGAAACTCGTTCCTTTCTCAAGCCCAAGGCCAAAATTTTCTTTGGTTTTGATGGTTTTTGTAATTTCACTAATTCATCAAGTATCTCAAAGGAACCTTTCAACCTTAGGCCTTTTTCAATCTTCTCTTTAGCAATTTCTAATTCTTTTCTCAAGGCCTCTACTTCTTTCAACTTTATGCACTCTTTTGATTTACATTGTAGTGGGTATGTGCAAGATCATGGTATGCCAAAAAGTGGCAATGGAGAAAAAATTATGTGTTTCATCGACTCAAAAACATGAAAATGCCAAGTTGACTTTATGTGGCTTGGGTGTTAGTACACACTACCGAAGCAAAGCCCAAACCTAGATTTCCATATCAGATATCTGATTTGGATCGGATATCTGATCCAAATCGGATATTTGATTTGCGACACACATATATATTTCATTTCGGCCTAATTAAAACTCATTTCACATTTGTTTAACCGTGGGCGCATAGTGAAAACTTCATTCCAAAAATCAAATATCCGATTTCGAGCAAATCCATCTTCAAAAGGTTAGATTCTTGGTTTTTCTTTGCTCTAATCAAATTTTCAATTAGATTTGTGTAATTTTAGTTAATTTTTTATAGATTTTTTTCAAAATAGGGTTTTTGATAGATTTTTTATGAAAAAATTGAGTTTAGTATGGATTTTGATGAAAATTGAATGTTTGTAATGGATTTTGATTTAAAAATAGTGTTTTTTATGTATTTGGATTAAAAATTAGAGAATTTTATAGATTTTTGTTAAAAAATAGGGTTTTTGTTGGATTTAAAAAAAAAAACTAGGGTATTTTTATAATATTTTCATTTATATCATCTAATTTTAATTAGATTAATTTGTTTTTAACTTTAATCGGGGCATTATAGTGCTGAAAATGAAAATGCACAAATGCCAAGCGGCACCACCACCTCCACTGACCATCAATTGAAGAATTAATTTGTGAAAAATTGCAACAAACAATTAAAGGGGCTTTCTTAGTTATCTGAGGATCCCTCGATTATCACGAGATGTCAAACACAATGAAAGAAATAATTAAAAATATAGAAACCCTCTCCTGCAACATAATGCCTTTCATTCATGGCGAGGACATGAGAGAATATTATGCATGTGGATTGTCCTATGATGATGTGAAAGATCTTGGAATAACCAAAGCCCAAATAGCCTCTTTATTTGTTAACCCCCGCACTGGTTTGCCAGTTAATGTTAATAAAACAAAACTTTCTATAAAATGGTGCACTCATAGAGACATTGTAGAAAAATTTTGGGATCGTTGGTGTATGGTTTTTTTGAAACCACTGAACAACAATTTGGATGTACCATTTTACTTTATAAAAAAATTAAATGCTAAGTTTGCGTTAGGGCATCATGTCAATTACTTTGACATTAAACCCTTCCAGGGCATTAGTGGAGGTATGCCCCAGGATAGACCGGGGGAGTTAGAGTAATACCCAGCCCATATGTTCCCCCTCCTCCCCTTCCTCCACCACCTTCAGTATACCATCCAGATATTATGCAGGATGCAACCACATAGACTATCCATGCTATTCACTCTTTGAGTGGTCTTTTGGTTTCACATGCTTCTGTAGTAGCTCAGCCACATTCTGGTGATGTTGGTGATGGCTCGAGTGCTGTTGCATCATCCTCGTCAGGTCCACATATTTGTGTACCACATACTTGATCCATGTGCCGCCAGATATGCTTGGGTCCTCTTGTACAGCCTGTCGAGCATCCCTTGGACACTTTCGATTATGACTTCCATGATGTGGACATTATAGATCAGACGTAGGGGAGTGGAGCACACTGTACAGAGTCCTCTCCTGCTAGAGAGGGGGACATTGGAATAGTGAAACAGGTAAAATTTAAATTGTGAATTCATAACTTGCATTTGTTTTTAAATGAATATTAATAAGAGATAGTATAATGTACTAATATTATTTACATGGTCTATTTAACAGTTGATGTCCAAGGAGGAGCTGACACAAGTGACAGATAACACATTGAGGGTCATTTCACTTGGCCTTGACACATACATAGTATATATTTTTGCACTCACTCATTTACATTTATTTATTATATACTTTCTTGTCATTTGAATTGTCATTAATGAAATTATATAATAACTTATATGTTTATCTTATTTTCCTCTTGTAGGAAATACCTAGTGCGAGCGAGGTGCAACCTTGTCTAGATTATGGAAGTGCAATGTTGGATAAGGGGAAGGTAATTGAACTCAAATTTGATTGAATTAAGAATTTTAAGATCTTATATTGATTATACATACATCGACATAGATTGGTAGTTTCATATGTACTTGTTTTTTTATGTGCAGGGAATTATGAGCTATACATCCTTTTTGACAAGTGCCACAACGCCTGAAGTAGTACGTATTGGAACACTTGAAGGAGTAGGTGTTGAAGTACCTCAAGGAGGAGGTGTTGAAACACCTAAAGGAGATAAAGAAAAAGATCAGCCTAAAGAAGTATGTGTTCATTTTATTTTGTGTTTGGTATTTATATCTTCCTATTACTGACAATTGTATACTAACTTGGATCACTTTTATGTTTTTGTTCACCTATATAGATTGAAATTACAAAAGATGGTTTGGTCGGTTCTTTGAGAGGGGAATATTCTAGGACTCTTGACCCTTTGAAGAGATGGATATTTTAGGTAATCAAGATTACAATTTTAGAGTTTAATTATAATTTAATGTATATTGATTTTGATGTTAATTATTCGATTTTAAATTTTATAGTATAACTAATCTCAATTGTGGTTTGACTTTTTCTTGTGTAGCTACCTTTAGAGACAGCGAGTGCTTCAAAGCAGCTCCATTTTGATGATCCACCAGTAGTTTAGGATGACATAGACATTTTGGCATGTAAATATTGAATATATACCGAGATGGCATATGCCACATATTGTAAAATTTTGTTTGAGTTGGCGTTGATGCCATTTTTGTATATGGACATACACTTGATTATTAGATAATTTGATATATAGAAGTTGAAAATCAAAATTTAATTGCCTCCTCATGTGCATAATTAAGCTCTTTAAAAATTTAATCAAGTGAGCAATGGTTAAATATCTTAATGTACAATAGCATAAAAAGAATGGTTATATTATGTAGTTTATTCATATTGTTGATTACATTGCATTGCACATCTTTCAAACTCAAAGCATTACTTCACATTGCATAAGTAACAACTAGATGCTGATAGATGAAAAAAATTCAATTACAATATAGTTTTTACAAAGTCAACCTAAGGTTATGCAATTACTTCACATTACATAACTAATAATTAAAATTTTATTCATATTATTGATTACATTGCATTGCACATCTTTCAAACTCAAAGCATTACTTCACATTGCATAAGTAACAACTAGATGATGATAGATAAAAATATTTCAATTACAGGCTTGTTGCCCCCTCACACACACTATTCAACACACTATGCAACCATTTACTTGTGGTGTAGGGGTTGAACAATGGAGAAAACATGTAAAAATAATATATATATATATATATATATATGCATCCTAGAAGCATGAATTAGTACCAATATTAATGCATCACCATTGATTACCTTGAAGTAGAGATTTGAATCAACATCATTCTTCAAGAATCCCAAACTAGACAGGTACCGATCAATCCTTTCGTACCATGCACAAGGAACCTGCTTAAGACCATACAAGGCCTTCTTCAGCTTACACACATGTGACTCCTTCCCATGAACCTCAAAACCATCAGGTTGCTCGACGTAAACTTTTTCCTCAATCATGCCATTGAGAAAAGTTGTATTCACGTCCATTTGATGAATCTTCCATCCTCTTGATGCAGGAAGGGAAATGATAGTTCTGACAGAAGTGTAATGAGCAATAGAAGAAAATGTTTCTACATAATCAACTCCTTCTTTCTGAGAAAACCATTGTCGATCAGCCAAGTGTTGGTGTCAGTGGGTACATTGCTTGACAATGCTGAGCAAAACAAATATTCATTCTTCTATGGAGAAACATCATCTACATCTGCAACGGAGGCTTGATGCTTAGGTCTATCTGAACAATGTTTGGAAAAGTGACCAAACTTATCACACCTAAAGCATTGAATCTTGGACAAGTCTCGCTTCTTCTTGGAAGGGGGAGCATCATCATTTCCTTTGTCTCAATTCCTCTTGAAGAATCCCTTCTTTCCACTTCTTCCTTTCTTCTTCGAAGGTTGGGCGGCAAGAACATGAATCTCTTCATTAGTATAATTTTGGCCAACACCTCTAACCATCAATCTTGATGCATAATGAATGCAATCGACCCTCAAATGATCGAACTTTAGGAGTTTGGACCTTGCACTAATTCCTTGAATATAGAACTCCCAAGACAATGGAAAACCATTGAGGGAAAGCATTGTCAAATCCTTATCTTTAACCTGTTGATGTGCGTTTTATGACACACTCATACATCAAAATAAAAATGCCCAGAGACACCCTATCCTCTCTTGAAAAACCACCCCGTATGCTAAAGATTGTGAGAAGATCATATGGTGATTCCAAGGTTTCTTATGTCAGGTCTTGACGTGTGGTAAGCTCAATGGGCATTGTGATTTGCTAGTAATCACAAGGGGACTTATGCTAGATTTTTTCAATTCACAATGAAGCTCTTTTATTTGGGTTGTAGATCAAACAAACTGAAAAAGGAGACAAGGGGTTAGAAGTTCTAATCTGCTTCCTAAGAATTCAAGAGATGGTATTGACTTGGTGAAATGAAACCAAACTTTGTTTTCCCATGCAGGAATCGCGCCAACTACGCAAACCCATTGCAATCTTCAAGGAAATGTGCTTATGGTTTTCATATCATGAATAACTACCTTCCAATTGAACAATATTTATCTAGACAGAAGTGAAGAATCCACAGAGTAAGCTCAGGCTAGCTTTACGCATTGAACGAAAATCATTCGTTCAAAGAAAGTATGAGCAAAAGTTCCACCATAAATCAATGCTTATCAAATCTTGCATTCATCTAACAAACTTTCAAAGAAAATTTTATTCCAAGTGTAATCTAATTCTAATCTATCTCCAATCTATGGTGGAAGAAGTTATGCAACCATGCACACTATTTGACAATAAAAGTGGTTCAAATCAAATCATGCATAAGAGCTTTTATTATCAGAAATAGTCTATCACAACAATTCTATACACTGTCTCCACCCTTTACAAATGAGGGGCGAGCTCAATTTCACTTTAAGGCTGGCAGACTTCCTCTTTTCTCTTGCCATTTCAGACTTAACATGCTGAGCGGACTTCACTCATTCACTTTCCATGTTCATATTCTTCTAAGTGCGGACACTCATTATCCTCTTGAAGCGGATTTGGCAAGATTCCATCTTTTATGCCATGTCACTCTTTGGTAAGTGCAGACCTTGTCAAGTTTCATGGCCAAGACATGTGGCAGACTTCAGTCATGTTTGACACATCCCTTTCTAAACATGGGTGGGCTTTGCTGAGTGTTTGTGCCAAGAAACAAGGGAAAACTTTCCTTTATGTATTGCTAGCAGACTTTACTTTGTACCAAGCCATTGATTATTTCCTTGGAGTAGACTAGGCTATATTGTATGCCACTTTTGTATGGCTGGGCAGGCTTAGTCTTAGCAAGTGCCATGTTTTACTCTTGAAGCAGACTCTACTCTCCTCTTTGCTAGCAGACTTCCTTCTCTCTTTTCCAAGCTTTTTCATGTGCTAGAATGGCTGGAAGAGATCAACGAAGCTACTAACATCAACAGAATTGTGGTAGCTTGATATACAGAGTCTATTGATGCCAGGGTTCAATTTGTATGATATTGAGAGTGGTAGCTTAATATAGGTCCACAATACCTTTTTGTAATATCATAGAATAGGGCTCATAGACCAACCTCAAGTCAAAATGTCTCTCAAATGCACAAAAAAGAATGAAATTACTTCAAACCAAGTTTGTGAAGAAGTTAACTCTGTTGCCCACTAGTTTCCCTTAAGAGTCCAAAGTGCTAAAAGGCAACAATTTTTGAAGGGCTATTTCTCAGAGACCATGAGGCATACAGATTCTTCATTGAAGGCTATGTGATTGTGTTGGGACCATCTACAAAACCTCTCTCAGTTTTTTCTATCTCTAGGTGTTTTCTGTGGTGAATAGTTTTAAGTCAAGGAAAAAGTTGTTAGATGCAATCAGTGTAAAGTTGCAAGTGGTGCAACTTTCATTTTGCAACTTGTAGGACCAAACAGGTTGTTCCAACATGTCTGAATGGGTACATTTACACTAGGGATAGTCCTCTTTTGTACCCAAATATGTTGAATCACTTTGAGCTACATTGGATGCGATTTCCTTAAGAGTCCAAGTGCTAAAGGTAGCAATATTTAAAAG